>CAKNXH010056515.1:36427-62531 GCA_932178445.1 Andricus quercusramuli
ATATATATATATATATATATATATATATATACATACATACACACACACACACAATAGGGGTGTTACCTTACACCGTTTTTGTGAACAGTCACAGAGATGCCTTCCCGCCCCCACAAGGCGTTGGAAAAGGGGTAGGAGTGTTACCTTACATTATTTTTGTGACCTGTCGAACGGGTGCCTTCCCGCCCCCACGGGGCGTTGGAAAAGGGGTAGGAGTGTTACCTTACATTATTTTTGTGACCTGTCAAAGGGGTGCCTTCCCGCCCCCACGGGGCGTTGGAAAAGGGGTAGGAGTGTTACCTTACATTATTTTTGTGACCTGTCACAGGGGTGCCTTCCCGCCCCCACGAGGCGTTAGAAAAGGGGTAGGGGTGTTATCGTACATTATTTTTGTGACCTGTCACAGGGGTGCCTTCCCGCCCGCACAAGGCGTTGGAAAAGGGGTAGGAGTGTTACCTTACATTATTTCTGTGACCAATCACAGGGGTGCTTTCGCGTACCGCACTAGACATTGGAAAAGGGGTAGGAGTGTTACCTTACATTATTTCTGTGACCAATCACAGGGGTGCTTTCCCGTACCGCACTAGACATTGGAAACAGGTAGGACACCTGTATTATTTGATTATTCAATTTAACAGAAAAAATCGATATATCAAAAACTATTTCAGATATAGATTTAAAAATGTCAGATCCGTGTTTCTCGCAAAAAATGCCATCGAAATAAATATTTAGAAGCTATATTAATAAAAAATAAGTCAATAATTTTAACATAAAAAATAGATATATCGAAAACTATTCGAAAAATCAATTTAACAATCATAGATCCGTGTTTCTCGCAAAAAATATCATAGAAATCGAAATTCAGAAAATATGTTAATCAAAAACAAAAGACAATAATTTTAACATAAAGAAATCGATATCTCGAAAAATATTCGAGATATCGATTTAAAAATTTCAGATTCGTGTTTCTCGCCAAAAATCCTATAGGAATCCACATAAAAACTTTGTCGCCACGGATATCGTAATCTCCCCCAAATTATACATTGTTAAATGAGAAATCATGTCTTTGGTTGAAAATACAACTATATGGTTGAAAAATATACTTAGCTAAAAATTCATTTATTTGTTAATGATTCAACTCTTTGGCAAATAATTTAACTATTTTGGTGGAAATTCGTCTCTTTCCGTTCAAAATTGATCTTGATGGTTAAAAATTAACCTTTTCGGTTGAAATAACATTTCTTTTATTAAAAATTAAACTATTTGTATTAAAAAAATGAGTTTTTCTATGACTTGAAAATTGATCTTTTTCAGTTAAAAATTCAACTATGTGGTACAAAAAAGTCATATTTTTTGGTAGAAAATAATACTACTTATTTGAAAATTTATTTATTTTGGTAAAAAATTAATTTCTTTGGTGGAAAATTTAACTATTTTGTTGTAATTTTTTTTAATGTACTTGTTTCATTTGGAAATTCAAATGTATAGGTGGCAATTCATGTATTTTGTTAAAACCTCGTTTTTTTATAAAATATTATTCGCCTTGATTAAAAATGATTGAAAATTTTCCCTTTTTGTTGAAAATTTGTTTTTTTTTTTCGTTGAAAATAAATTTCTTTCGTTAAAAATTGAACTATTATGTTAAATAATTGTTTCTTTTGTTTTAAAATAAATTTCTAACTGAAAATGTAACTACTTTTTTTTTAGAATTTAATTATTTTGTTGAAAATTTGTTTGTTTTTTTTGTTGAAAATTAATTTTTGTTAGTTGTAAGTTAAAGTGGTGGAGTGGTGGACCCACACTGGTAGTATTTATCCACCTAGAAACACTACCCGAATCGGGTAGTGAGGCAATGAACTTTCGAGTTCGAAATGCTAATCAATTTTTTTTTTTTTTAGTTGTAAGTTCGTTTTTTTTAGTAGAAAATCACTTGTTTGAAAATCTATTTGAATCTATTTGAACTGTTCTATTTTTGCTGAAAATTTGTATTTTATGAAGAAAATTATTCCTCTTTTGTTTGAAAATTAATTTTTTCAACTGAAAATTTATGAAAAACGGAATTTGTGAAATGTACCGTATTTACACGCCCCAAAAAAAAGGTGCGCCTTATATGCCGTGTAATAACTGTATATCTATTCTTTTTTTGGTCAGATATTTATTCACTTTTATTTTGTTGAAAATTCGTATATATCATTGAAAATTCGTCCTTTTTGGTAACAAATTATTCTTCTTCGAAAATTAATTTTTTGGTTGAAAATTCAACTATTTTGTTGAGAATTGGTATTTTTTTGGTTGAAAATAATTTTTTTCCACCTGAAAATTTAAGTAATCCAATTTTTGTTTAAAAATTTATCTTTTTTAGATGAAATTTGTTAAAAATTAATTTTTTTACTGAAAAATTTACTATTTAAGCTTTGGTTGGAAATTCATCCTTTTTAGTTTAAAATTCATTCTTTTAGTTGAAATTTAAACTATTTTCTTGAAAATTTGTTTTTCAGTTGAAAATTCATTTCTATTGTTAAAAATTTAACTATTTTATTGAAAATTTGTTCTTTTTCTTTCATTGAACATTTTTCAACTGGCTATGTAGCTAATCCATTTTTAGTTGAAAATTTACCTTTTTTCGTTGAAAATTCAAATATTTGGTTGAAAATTCATCCTCCTAGTAGACTATCTTCATTAGCTGAAGATAGCACTATTCGTTGTGAAAAATAGAAAAAATGATGAAAACACGTACGTACTTTAAAACTTTCTTTCAGAAGTCAATAATGTTATATTTGAGAAATTCAAGGGATAACTGAAAAATCACGAAAATAATCCCAAATTATTCGAATCCCGAATATAAACAATTAAATTTTTTGGTTATAAATACAAAAAAATTGTTTAAATTCGGGAATTTTCTAGTTCGGATATTTTATAATTCGGCAATTTTCTGTCGGAAATGTTCCAATTCAATAATGTTATACTCTGTTCGGGAATTTAAATATTCGAGAATTTTCTGATTCAAGAATTTTATTATTCGGGAATTTTATTTTTCGCGATTTTTCTGTCGTCCCAAATTCAAAACTACGTAAGAAATACGGACTTTATTTTAATTGAAAAGAAATTTAAATATTTTACTAATAGTTCCCATATTAATCATTACAACGTTATAAACAAATAAATGATTTAAAAAAAGGGGATATACCCCGATTAAGAATCTTTTTTTAGACAGAGGTGTGTAGCGGGCATCATTCGCATTTTATTTTATAAGAAAGTGATTTTTAAATTGTTTAAATGATGGAAAATTATTTTAATATATTTTTAGGGATCCAGTAGCTCACTATCCAGTTACCTTTTAACATTTGAATACAAAACTTAAAACAGAGGCAAAGTTTAGATCAATAAATTTGTATTTTAAATTCAAATGTATTAACTTCTTTAATATTTTGAAAGCCTCTTAGAAATTATTCATTCTCTAAAGCATTCTTTTTAAAGTTACTAGCTCCCTTAAAAGGCTGATTTATTTTAATTCTACAAAAGAATAATTATTTAATTTTATAAGCGTAAAATTGGAAGTTTTTTATCGTGAAAAACTTCAATTTAAAATAAAATTAACTATTTTCACGGACTTTAAGTAAAAAATTTTGAATGTTGAATTCTTCAGTTTGAACCTTTTGAATTTTGTTTAAAATCATGCTTAAAAAGATAATCATTTTTTCTTCATAATTTAAGATTTAATAAAAGTTAGATTAGAAATGGTGTTAAAGCGATGTTGTTTGTCTGAGTAAAATAAGTTTATATAAATAATACATGTAGATGGTAAAAAGAAACTGACATACTTCAAACCAAAATCTACTTTTGGTCTGAAGTATGTCAGTTTCTTTTTACCATCTTCATGTATTATTTATATAGATTTAATAAAAATAAAATAAATCACAATAATAGTCAGGAAAAAACTCACCTTTTTTTCCCCTTTCTTCTCCGAGAATTTCCGTCTTCAATTTCTCTTAAAAAAGCTTTTGTCTCTTTAAGTTGCAGTTGAATAAGTTCGTTATATTTTTTTAAAAGGAGTTTTTTCATCACAACCTTGAAAATTGGGTCCTCCTTCTTAATAATCAGTTTCTTCGAATTGATTTTCGGCAACTTATATAATGAACCCTGTTAAAAAATAAATATTAAACATTTATTTACGAAGACTCCTCGGAGTATATTTTTGAAACTTTTCTAACTTGTAATTTAAAAAAAGTTGAAGATTTGTTTATGAGAAATTATATTCATACAAAAATATTTCCTAAAGCTCTAGATTAAGAAGAAATTAAATTTTGCTATATCTTAAATGATTTTTCTTGGAATTTAGAATTTGAGGAAGAAAATAAGTAGGCAAAGTTTAAAAAAAATTATCTTTTGAAAGCTTTTAATTTATTTATTTTCCAGGTCTCTACAACGTTTGATATTATTAATGCATAAAAGGAGTTAAATGTAATTTAGAAACTCACCATTTTCTTTATTCGTGGGAAGAATAAACCAATTTTGACAAAAACACAAACTTGACTACAGAACATTCGGTTATAAAATTTTAAATTCAACTGAGACTTAATGATTCTGTTGGGTGGATATATAGATTTTTCAAAATACGGAGGGGAAAAATAAGTAGGAACTGGAAAGACTCAAAATTATCCAATGATGGGGCTTGTACTAATGAATGTTTAAAATTGTAAAGTCCTTTTAATACAGTTAAAAGGCTGTCACCTACTACGTTCTGCGAAAAATTAAAATCCATTACATACCCAAAAGTTCCCGGAATTTCTACCGTTTATTGTTCCCTGGCAGGCTCATACCTGAAAAATTAATTGCGGTTAACGACGTTCATGTCCTCATGATTTATTATAACTAATTGAGTACTGCAATATATGATTCATTTCAACTTAGGCCTATTAAAGCTTTAGATTTAGAAAAATTATTACTAGAGGGGTTTTCTTGGAACTATACAATTTTCAAGTTCTAAGATCAAAATTCGATTTTCAAATGAAAATCAAATTTCTGATAGCTATTTTTCGGGCCGATGACAGTTCCACCCCAGCTACCTGCGTACGGTTCCCCCACTACGCGGCATCCCCTCACTCAGCCGAACTACTACCGTCGAGCCTGGTCAGTGGGAGTGCTTCGTACCTAATGTGGACTAAAATGCCGAATATAAAATTTTTTAAATTGAATACTTGGTAACTTACAAATATAATATTCCAAATCTGCGAATTATAACGATTCCGAAGATATGTTATTTGACTTGAAAAGTTTAAAATTAAAGAATAAATGTTCAAGTTTATGTGAAATTATATGGAAAATTTGGGTGTACTTCCGAAAAGGACATATGTCAGATTTTTTTCGGGCTCCGTGTACTTATGTATTTTGACGCGCTGATTACGAATATGATAGTGAAAATTGGCGACTAGTCGATTTTCATGGTGAAAACCATGAAAAACCCATAAAAATCATGGTTTTTTGCGTTTATCTCAGCTAATATGCAAAATAAAAAAAAAGGTTTCAAATAAAAGTTGTAGATCTCATTAAAACACACTTTTTTCATTGCATACATTTTTTCGTACGAGTGATAGCTTTCGAGAAAAACCCTTTTCCAGCGCCATGTGGGGGGGCGTGAAGGCACCCGTGTGACTGGTCACGAAAATAATGTAAGGTCGTACCCCCACCCCTTTTCCAGCGCCGTGGGGGGGGGGGGCGTGAAGGCACCCGTGTGACTGGTCACGAAAATAATGTAAGGTCGTACCCCTACCCCTTTTCCAGCGCCGTGTGGGGGGCGGGAAGGCACCACTGCGACTGGTCACAAAAAAAATGTAAGGCTGTACCCCACCCCTTTTCCAGTGCCGTGGGGGGCACCCCTGTGACTGGTCACAAAAATCGATTTACTACTGATTTTCTGGGAAACTGTCGTTCTTATAAAAAAATGCTTCAAACATAAAATGTGCATTTTGATGGGGTCTACAACTTTTGTTGGAAACATTTTCTTGAATTTTGAACCATTACTGAGATAAATGCAAAAAACCATGATTTTTATGGGTTTTTTATGGTTTTCACCATGAAAATCAAATTTGCGCCAATTTTCACTATCATATTCCTAATCAGCGCGTCAAAATACATAACTACACGGAGCCCGAAGAAAATCGGACATATGTCCTTTTCGGAAGTATATCCGAAAATTTTGCAGTATATTTTACTCAAATCAACTGCAGTAACTTCAATTTTTTGGTACAATATTTTACTTAACTTGTGGAAATTTCAGAAGCTAAAATTTGGCCATATTTTAAAACAGTCGCATTTCTCAAAATTATCCTTAAATAATTTTGCACTTCCAGTGCAAAAGTATGAACAGTCTCATTCCTAGCCCAATTTGGAAACTCATTAAGAAACATTATGCAATTCTTTTTATTGTTTAACCAATCAGTTTGCTCAAAATTATTCTTTTAATAGTTTGCCTTAAAAAGTTTGTTTTTGTTTTATACAAAAAATGAATAAAACAAATCAAAATGATACATAATATTTCCCACTCTGTATACAGTAGAACTTGGATTGAAGCAGTCCGGATTTACGCCGTTCCGAGAATTGATGCCGCGGCGGCAGGCAGTGACCCCAACTTTGGCAAGTAGAGGTACTGCGCTTGCGCTAGCTATGCGTAAGAGGAACACGGCGCGACTTATTATTGCCATGGTAACGGGTTATCGCGTCGTGTTCCTCCTAAGCGTACTAGCGCAAGCGCAGGACGTTTACATGCCAAAGTTGGGATGACTACGTGGCGGTTTCGTGATGTGTGGAGCAAGGGAGGCCTGCTTAGTGACACTTAGTGAGGCTTGCTAGTGATATTCCTGCACTTGTAACAGAAAATATATCATATTTTTATATGTTGAATTAGTATTTTTCATTAACTTTCATAAAAAAATTGCATAAGATTCATCATAGCATCCCAGGCGGAAAAGTAATACATATTGGGAAATAGTGTATATTATATTTATTATATAATATTTGTTTCATTCATTTTTTGTATGAAAAAAGAAAACTTTTCAAGGCAAACTATTAAAAGGGTAATTTCATAATTTCAAATCATTTTATACTTTTGCACTGGAAGTAAAAAATTATTTCAGGATAATTTTGGAAAATGCGATTGTTTGAGAAATAAACCAAATTTATGATATTAGTTAATAAGTCTTCAAATCTGGCCAAATTTTAGCATCCGGAATTTTCCCAGTTTAATTCAAATATTGCACCAATAAATTAAAGATACTGCAGTTGATTTAAGTAAAATATACTACAAAATTTTCTTTTCTAATTTTTCAATTCTTTAATTTTCATCCTTTTAAGTCAATTAACATATCGCTGGAATCGTTCTAATTAACAGATTTCAAATATTATATTTGTGAATTACCAAGTGCTAAATTTTAAAAAAATGTGGGGGAACCGTACGCAGGTAACTGGGGCGAGATTGACCAGCGCCCTATATTTAACCTATTATAATTGTTAAAAAGTTTTAGACAATGTTGTTTATTCTAGCAGAAAAGTCTACTACAATAATATTTTTAATTCATAATTCATATTTTCACATTCTCATCAGAAAAGGTATTAGATTTATTTAAAATTTGACCCCCCCCCCCCCCCCCGCTCCCTAGTTTTTTTCAAATGTCCACGTTTTGAGACCCGATGATTCATTTTTGATGAAAATACAGAAAGCTAGAGCATTTTGAAAATTTTAAGACCATTTTTTTCAAAATTAAAAATTTCTATATGCGGTTATCCATAGTACTCAAAAAATCGAACAACTTATCTTCACGACTTTTTCCGATAAAAAGAAAATTATCAGAGGTATAGCATTTTCCACATTCAAAAAATGAAAGGAAAATGCAAATTTTAGTCCAAGCAACGTAAGCTATGAAAAAAGTCATTGAAAGGAAAACTTTAATTTTTAGAAGCTTCATAAGATTATTATAACAACTTTTTGAATTTTCTTTTGAAATCGAAAATTCAAATTTTGAGCGCACAAAAAATAATGAAAAATAAAAAATTTCATTTTTCGGTCAAACTATGCAAGATACGGAAAAAGATAAGAAGACAAAAATTGTGCACCCAAAAAAGATCTACAAATTTTTTATCAATCGCTTCTTGATATGATGCGTAGTTTTTGTTTTATTCATAAAAAACAACATTAAAAATGAAAGATTAAAAATGTATGGAGAAACGGCACAAGCTAAGAAAAAAATAAATAGACATAATTTGTTCACCGAAACAAGAGTTACAAATTTGTAATCAATCGTTTTTTGATAAGATTGGTAGTTTTTCTTATAATCGTGAAAAATAACATTAAAAATAAAAAAGTTGATATTCCAAAAAAGTTGCCCCAAAAAAGGACTGTAAATTTGTTATAATTTTTCATTTCATTTCTTTTATGGAACGCGCAGTTTTTGTTTCATCCATAAAAACATTTTTTTTTAAATTGTGAACAAACGACACAAGCTACGAAAAAAGATGAATAGACAAAAATTATACACCCGAAAAAGATCTATAAATTTGTAATTAATAACATTTTGATAGGATGCGTAGTTTTTGTTTTAATCGTAAAAATTAACAGTAAGCAATTTTTTATTAATTGTTAAATACGGCACAAGGTACGAAAAAAAATTAATAGACAAAAGTTGTTCATCCAGAAAAGATCTACAAATTTTTTATTAATTATGTTTTAGTAGGATGCGTATTTTGTGTTCAAATCGTGAAAAATGACTCTGAAAATAACTTGATTAATTTTTTGGAAAAACGACACACGGTGAAATAAAATTTTAATTAACAAAATTGTTTTTTATAGGATGCGCACTTTTTTAAATTATAAAATCAAGACAATAAAAGTACATTTATTTTAATATCAATGCATATTATGAATTGTAATAATATAAATTAATTGAAATGATACATTTTTTAGGGTAGATGAGAATAAAAACTAATTCAAAATAAAGTACAAATATGAAAGTAATCATGAAAAATAAAATTTCTACTTTATTTTGTAATATCTGAATTAGCAGTCCCAGACCAATGTACATAAATAAATATAATATACATTTGATATAAAAGGGTTAAACTCAATGTAGAAAGGTTCTCACGTGAAACTTAATCGAGTGCGAAGCACGAGATACGTGATGAGAATGTGTTCGTTAAAACCGAAGGAGCTTTAACAAAAGAGAATTCACAATCACCAAATGACAGTTGTCGATACTTTGACCTTTAATTTTAACAGTTCTGTGCACAAATATGGAGAAAGTACAAAGATCGAGCGCGCAGAGCGATGTAAATACATTATCGAGCGCAAAGCGCGACATCCAGCAGACGCGCGCCCTAGGCGCGCTCAAACTTGCAAGCGAAGCGAGCCACGCGCGATGAGTATGTGCCCGCGCAGCAAGCAGATTTTTTGGTTAATAATTATACTATTTGGTTGATAATTGAACTATTTGGTTGAAAATTTGTTTTATTGTTTGAAAATTTAACTCTTTTGTTAAAAAAACCCGTTTCTTTTCGATCGAAATTAATTTTTTACCTGGAAACTTAAGTATTCCATTTTCGATAGAAAGTTGATCAGTTTGACTTAAAAATTCAACTATTAAATTTTTTATTGAGGATTCATATTTTTTTTGTTACAAATTCAACTACTTGGTAGAAAATTAAACTACTTTGTTGAACATGCATTTTTTTAAATTCAATTACTTTTTGGATTAAAATTAATTTAACTAAAAATTTAACTACTTCGTTTTTGGTTGCAAATTAATCGTTTTTTTTTAATTCTACTATTTGATTGAAAATTTATGTATATTGTTCAAATCTCGTTTTGACTGTCAATTTTGTTGATGCTTCAACTATTTTGTTGAAAATTCTTCTCTTTTTTGTTTAAAAATTAATTTTTTCAACTGAAACTTTAACTATTCTACTTTTAATTGTAAATTTATATCTTTATTTTAAAATTCATCTATCTGGTTGAAAATTCTTTTCTTTTTCAAACAGTCACAATTCACAACCAAGTAGTTGCACTTTTAAATAAAAAGCACAAATTTTCAACAAAATAATTGAATTTTCAACTAAAATTATAAGCCACCAATAAAAAGTTAAAATAAACATTCAACTATTTTGTTGAAAATGAATGCTTTTACTGAAAACTGCAACTTATTGGTTGTGAATGAGACTGTTTGGTTAATAATTAATTTTTGTTATTGAAAATTCAACTATTTTATCAAAAAGCCATATTTTTTGGCTGCAAATTCGTCTTTTCGGACATTAAATTGATCCTTTTTTTATTGAAAATTCATATTTTTTGGTAGAAAAGTCCTCTTTCTTGCTTGAAAAATTAACTGTATTCTAGATAATTAGTCTTTCTGTCTTAAATATTCCACTATATTTTCTTAAAAATGCAACTACTTGTCTTACATTAATTTTTTTGTTTGTTGAAAATTCAACTATTTGGTTTGAAATTCTTTTTTTTTCTGAGCGCTCGCAAAATTGTATAACAATTTTTTAAATGATTTTTTATAATACAATTTTTAAAATTTTTGCTTTAAATTGATTTATGTATTTGGTTTCAACTTAAAAATATCAAATCTGTATAATAATCTTTATAATATTTTTTCCATTTGAAAACTCATCTGAAAAAAATAATGATTAAGGCCATTCACCACTTACCCGATTCCTACCTTACCAACATTTTTTCAAAGTAAGGCTTTTATGATCCATATTATTTAGAATTACAAAAAGAAATGGTTTCTAAAAACCTTTATAAAAAGTTACAAAATTCTTTTTTCAAGGATTAACCATAAATCTAGGAATGATAAACCCAAAATTATTCTCAATAGCTTATATTTTAATTTTTTAATTTTGATTATTATTCACGTAATATCTATATTTTTTACAAACTAAAATATAATATAAGGTCGATATAAAAGAGAGCGTTTTTCCATGTTTCACTGACAATAATAGAAGATAATTAAAATTTCATGAAATAGCAACCACCTAATCAATTTAACGAATCTCTTTTATAGCATTAAATTTGTATGGAATAAAAGCCAAGTGCTCAGTGCAAATAAAGACTTACAGTAAAAATCCTACTTAAATTCAAATTAAAATTCACATTTCTAATTTGAAAATTGTAATTTTCAACATGGTTTGGTATCCAAAAAAATTAAAAGACGCATTACTACCAATTTTGATATTCAACTGGATATCAGGATTAGGAATATTTGAATATCCTTCAGGGAAGCCTAGATTTTTTTTCAGTTTTATCTACCTTATAATTTTGCTTTCTGGATATTTGTATGTGCCTTTTACTGAAGGATTTGATGTTTGCAACCTTAATATGAGCACAAATCCAGGTGCAGTTCTTCTCGATATAATTTGGACGTTCAGTGATTTGATTGTTATCGCTTCCATAATTATCTGCTGGTATTATCGAGAGGTATGAATTTTTAAAATAAATTTATATCGGTTTGCGTCCGTGTTAAATTTAGGGACCGTCAATAATCTACGTTACCAATTTTATGTGTTAGATAATTGCATGTTAATAGTCTTTTGTCTACTATTCTAAAATCAATATTTTTTTAATATTGATTTTTATTTCTAAATTTTTTAAAAATTGCTCTCAAGTCCGCTGGGTTCCGAACGTAAGTCTGATGCTCTTACGGAGAGACGAGATCAATTTCTTCATAACCCCTACAAGTTGAATACCGACGCAATTCCTTATTCTAGTAAGATTCATTTTTCAAACATTCGAATGTTTTATATTTTTTCATGTTATGGTTTTGACCTGATAAAATGTATTAAATAATTTAAGGTTAATGTTTCTGTCTGCATGGTCTAAAATCAATTTTTTTGAATATTGATTATTAATTTTATAAGTTATGAAAAAATGTACATCTAGTCGCGGGACATCTAGGAACTCTTAGTCGCCGAAACGTTATGTTATAAATCATAACAAAAGAGATTTAAATACGTCTCAGCAATGGAAATAATATTATTTTCCTCGGACGATTAAAAAAAAAAAATGGTAAGAAAATTCTATTTTGAACTTCACGCCGTTTTTCCATTCAGGTTTTACGTAGATTTTAACAGTATCCTTGTGCCAATTAATCGAAGCATTTGGTGTGATTTTTAAAATACATAAATTTATGATTTTTGAAAAACCTTACTAATAAAAATTACCCCTAAAAAAAATTTACTCCATTTTTTTCAAATCGGTCAACATTGACCCGTGCCCTCGAGCTTTTAAAATTAACATGGTGTTTTAAATGGGAAAAGCTCAGTTTTCGAACAAATGGAAAAAGAGGTACTTGTTATTACCTTTTTTTAAATTAAAGTTTAGTCACTCCATAAGGAATATTTAAGAAATAATTTTCACCCAATAAATACTTATGTTGACAACTCTAACCCCCTTGTATTTTGCCCGGAAGATATACCCGAAAAATACCAAAAATAGCAGTTTTACGTCAAATTCATGCTAAAGACGGTATTTTTCAGAAACGTTTCCAACCTTAATTATTTTCATTCGGTGCGTGACAAGTTTTCAAGTATTTACTAACTAAATCCAAGTAATCAAATTTTTTGGTCTTTACAGTCTTATAAAAAACAACACATTTCAATTATGCTGTCAACATTTTCATATGATCAACGTTTCGGCTCGGCTTTGAGCCATTCTCAGGATCTGAACAAAATAATGTTATAAAATTTAATAAAATGAAACAAAAGTTATATAAATAAAGTTGAGACAACAACAATGAATAAATACATATGGTTTGGTGAAAACTAAAAACATTACCTGAAGTCGAGTAATTGTCGGAAGAAAATTAATAATAAACTGATGTAACGTCAATTTTTTCGTAGTCATTAAGATAAAAATTCCAGTAAAGACATTCCAGTTATTATTATTATTCCATTATTATTCCAGTTTTTATTTAACATATTTTGCAATTGTTTGAACAATTTCTATTTATATAATTTTTTTCACGAAACCGTGAATTTGTACCAAATTATCGGTACAAATAGCCCCTTTTCCAGCAGTAGACACGGCCCTAAAAAGTGATTATTGTTTAAAAAATTAGGTTATAAGTTCTGAGATAAAAAATGTCTGAATAATAAACGACATAGTATAAAAAATTTTTTAAAAACTAGAATTGTCTCCACCTTTCCTATGAAAAGGCGCAAGTGAATGATTACTAATTGTTTAAATAATTGCAAACTGTCTCCCACAAATAATATCACTCGTAACATTCATTAGCGTCATTATTCCAGAAAGTGGTAACTTTTCCAAATTTACAAGGGGAAACATTATTTAATCAAATTCAAATTGTTTAAATAACTGATGAATATAGTTGAAAAATATATTACTTGCAACAATCATTATTTTGTGTCATGAATTTCAGCTAATTTTACATATATTTTGCAAAAAAAAGGGAAATTATGCGCTATTATGCGAAGATTAAAAAATTATGCGAGGAAAATATACCCAGTGGGCACGAAATTTGAGAACGTAATTGGAACGCCCTAAAAACGTTTCTGGGACGTCCAAATCAAAAGACTTTATTTTAACGTTTCGAAAACTGTCCTATGACGGACGCAATAATTTTCTGAAAACGTTTCATGTCAGTCCAAATAACGTTCCTTAGACATACAGTGTTTCAGAGACGTTTTAAGGACGTATTTGGAACATGAAACGTTTTCAGAAAATTATTGGTTCCGTCGTAGGACAGTTTTTGAAACGTTAATATAACGTCTTTTGATTTGGACGTCCAAGAAATACGTTTTTAGGACGTTCCAATTACGTTCTCAAATTTCGTGTCCACTGGATATGCCTTCTTGATACGATGTTAAATGCATTCTATTTGGCGTGGAAAATTTACATAACATGAAAGTGCAAATTGAAGGGTATAAACCAGCAATTATTCTGTTTTCCTCCTACTTATGTATATTGCTGTTTTATCAAATTTTAGTGGCGAAGAAACAATCAAAAACCTTGTTAAAGAAATTTCTTAAAAATATTTCTACTGTTGCCTATTCAGTGGGCACGAAATTCGAAAGCGTAATTGGAATGTTCTAAAAACGTTTCTTGGACGTCCAAATCAAAAGGCGTTATATGAACGTTTCAAAAACTCTCCTATCTCAGACCCAGTAATGTTCTGAAAACGTTCCATGTTCCAAATACGTCCTTAATATCTCTGGAACATTGTATGCTTAAGGAACGTTATTTGACTGACTTATAGGACGTTTTTAATTTTTTAACTGAAAATTATGGTAGAAAATTCACGTTTTTTTATAACATTAATCTTCTTGGTGGAAAATTCATCTTTTTGGTTCTAAATTTAACTAGTTGGTTAAAAATTCATTTTTTTTTTCAGTTGTAAAATCAATTGCTTGGTTGAAAGTTGAACTGCGTTGTTAAAAATTAATTCCTTTCGACCCTTTTTGGGTCGAGAATGCATCTTTGTAGGATGAAAGTTGAACTATTTTGATAGTCATCTTTTATAGTCAAAAAACAAATTGTTTTATCAAAAATTCGTCCTTTGGATTGAAAATGCATTTTTTATGACTACGGTCTTCAGAAAGGGGGGACAGGGCATTTAAAAAGTCAAAAATTGGTAACGTAGTTTATGAATGCCCCTTAGCACCGACATTAACCCTCTGTCAGTAAATTTCAATAATCAAGTTTAAGATATATGTAATTAAAAATAAAATTGTCCAAGTGTAATAATAATGTTTATAATAATAAATGTTTTCATAGATGTTGGAGACTTGCATTCAAAGAATTGAATTAATTGACGAGACCCTGGAATGCCTTGGATCGAAAGATAATTGGGACAGGATTTTTAAAATAGAATTATATGAAATATTTTCAACCATCATTATACATTCTATTCCTTTCGGGTTTAGCATTCTATGGCTTAATTACCTAAAATTCCCGAGAGCATTATACTGTGCTTCTAAACTTCATATACCAATTCTTGTTATGCTGATTGTCGATCTCACTTTTACAAGTTTTGTCAGGTTAATTATTAAAAAAATAATGAATTTACAAAATAATAGGCCGCTCATAAACTACGTTGCCAATTTTAGGTTTTTTACCACCCCCCGGTTGACGAATATAGTTTCGCCCCTCCCCCTTGGGGGGAAGGCAAGTAACGTAGTGCAAAATTCTCTGAAAACAGAGAAAATAGGGTGATTTTTCACGAAAATAGGAGAATAAATTCTTTCGAATAAAATTAATGTAAATACCATATTGAATTTAATAAGTGGGATGGTACGGAGTCAACAGATGGCTCCTACAAGCAATAAAAACAATATATGCAGGTAACAAAGCTTGAATCTCGAGACAGTGAGGGTACGTGGGTTAGCTTTCACAGATGACAAGGCTGTTGTCGTAGAAGCAATCGAAGACTTGCTAAGAATTTTGGGCAAACTAAATACAAGCATGAAGAACATGGGCCTCAAAATTAACGTAAATAAAACCAAAATCATAGTGTCTGAAGGAAAAGGTGAGAAAACAATGTGCAACATTTTCCTAAATGATGAGAGATTAGAACAAGTTGATGAGTGCATATATCTAAGTAGCCTATTCACTAGTGACGGGAAGATAGATGGGGAGTTAGATAGGCTCGTAAACGGGGGTCGGAAAGTTATCGGTAGAGAAAGGGTCCATTCTCAAAAGTAAAAATATATAAAAAAAGCTAAAATGGCAATACATAATTCTATATTTGTACCGACTGTGCCATACAGTAGCGAGACATGGACCTGTCAAGAAAATGATAAGAGTAAAATTAACGCGATTGGCATAAAACCTCTGCGCACAATTTGCGGGAAAACACTGGTGGACAAAGTGAGAAACGAAATAATCCTCAAAGAATGTGGTGCAAAAGAGGCAAAAGTTGACATATGGGGAAGAAATCAGTTAAGATGGTTTGGACATGTTGAAATAATGAAAGATGAACGTCTAACGAAACAAGTGTATAAAGGTAAAGTAAATGGCAGTATGCCCAGAGGCAGACCGCGGAAAGAATGGTCAGAATGTGTGAATGAGACCTTAATCCGAAAAGACATAAGAAGCCATAGAAGCACAAGAGCTTGCATGAGAAAATGCATGGACGTGAAGGAAGGTAGAGAAGTATGCTAGGACAGAAAAGTGTGGCGACAAATAGCTTGTATACAGAATTTGAGTAGAGTGAATGACGCCTAAGACAAAAGACCTTGGATACTAATGGATCAGAGTGGGGACACACTGTTCTTGAAGGTGAAAGAAGTTTTACTACAATGCATCCAAAATCGGGTTTTATAGGAAATTTCTAGATCATTCATAGATTCAAAATCTGAAAGAATCAAAATCTCAGCTGATCCTTTACGCGAGATGTCGACATTTTAATGTTTAAAATCTTATACTCACAATAAAGATAATTCCATGCATTGCAGTTTTTTGAATTTCGAGCTCAAATTTCGTTCCGTCTTAAAATCATAGATCAGAATCAGTCAGAATTAGGTATTTCCACTTCAACCGCCAGCTAACTTCATACTAATTACTGCTGAAGAAGTGAAGAAAGTTATCGCTAGAACTAAGAACTTTTCAGCGCCAGGGCCAGATAAAATCAACAATTTTTGGTGGAAGAAGTTTACTTCTACGCACAAACATCTAGCTCGTATATTTACTACTTTTTTAAACGGAGAACAACCCGTCGCGCAGTGGCTAGTAGAAGGAAGCACGGAATTGATCCCTAAGATCGGAGATTTATCAATTCCAAAGAATTACAGGCCCGAAGCTTGTTCAAACACCAGCTACAAGCTATTCACTGGCATCCTCAAAGAGAGGATATTAACATCTATCGAGCCAATGTGGAGTGTAATAGTTGAACAACGTGGATGCAAGAGAGGGCTGGCAGCTTGTACGGAGAACCTGTTAATAGACAGGTGTATTACCCAGGACTCGATCAGGTATCGACGCAATCTGTCCAGAGCTTGAATTGACTACCATCAGACATTTGATAGCACAAATCATGAGCTACTTATCAAGTTTCTTGAGTGCCGGGAGGTGCATCCAAGAATATTGAGATGCGCGAAAGAGCTGATGCTCTTGTTGCAAGCAAGATTTGTCATAACATCTAACAAAAGACAAGTGACTAGAAGCTATGTCACATTTAAGAGGAAGGTCTTCCAAGGAGACTCTCTAAGCCCGATACTTTTCTGTATCTCCCTCTTGCCTCTAAATATTTGGCTCCTAGGAAAAAACTCTGGATACCCGTTGGCCGCCGAACAGAAGTGAATATGTGGTCAACCACCTTTTGTACATGGACGACCTTAGAATTTTTGCCTCTTCAAAAGAGGAACTTGAAATCCTTGTGGCGGCGATTAATAGGTACTCTAAAGTGATTGGCATGAGCTTTGGAATGGACAAGTGTGCCTGCGTCCATCTACACAAAGGAAGACTAGAAACTACATCAACGCGTGACCATCAGGATGTTCAACTCATAGGCGGAAATATCATTCAACATCTTGTTATTGGAGAAACGTATACATATCTTGGAATACCGCAAGCGGAAACCTAAAATGTGCATGTGTTAAAAGCGGCCCTTGAAAAAAGGTATCGTCACATTCTCAGAAAAATTTGGGCTTCCGAATTATTTGAAAAGAATAAGATCCAGGCGACCAATATTCTGGCCGTTCCTATACTGCTTTACACGTTTGGTGCAGTCGATGAGTTGAAGCAACTTGACCGAAGCATACGCAAGATGATGACAATGCATCGAAGTCATCATCCTAGATCTTCCGTACCTCGAATATACCTCCTTCGAGATAAAGGGGGTAGAGACTTGCTAAGCTTAGAGTGTCTTCACCGAAGAACGGTTCAGATGGGGCTGCAGAGGAGCTTGGCCTCCCATTTGATTCCAGCGACACTACACATGGCCAAGCGTCACTAACACCTTTGGTGCTCAAATGTCGTGTACAGGAAGTAGAAGATAAGTCTGCTGGATTGAGATCGGAGACTAAGGGGAACTGTTGCCCGTCTTGCCATACGCCCAGGGGAAACTCGAGTCCGTTGTGGAGAATGATCAGCGTAAGATCTACAGAAATATCTCATTCTCCACCACTCAACGTATGAGTGCTACGAAGCCTGATATTGTCCTCCAAGATCTGAGGAACAAGATCATTTACGTGACTGAATTCTCGGCACCAGCCGATGGGAATATTACGGCAAAGGAGGGATAAAAACGGGCGAAATATCAAGCACTTCTTTTCGAGCTGAGCAGGCTGTACTAAGGCTATAAAGTCCATCTTGTAGTTCTCATAGTCGGCTGTCTTGGAGGTATGAAAGCTCCATTTATCAGCCAACTCAACCAGATTCCGGCTTGCCAGCGTCAGGCTCATTCCATCGCGAACCGGATGCAAAAGGCTGTTCTTCTGGGATCACTTCATCTGGCCCGTCAACAATGTTCCTCATAACATTCTACAAAGATTGGTAGCTCTAAAAAAGTATCCAGAGATGAAACCTTCATCTCCAACTGTCCTGTCTGCCGTGTAAGGTCATCCGCGGCTAGAGACCTGACTACAAGGAACAGTGTTGCACGCTGTTATCTCGCGTAAATTTCCCGCTCTTACCTTCTAGGACAGAAGGAGCAGAAGCGGATGACGTACACGTTCCAGTTGCATCGGGATTAATTGCTTTGAGGAACCATGATCGTAGCTTTCGGAGACTACAACTTCTCACATATAATAATAATCCCCCTACCGAAGGTGTTCTCGCGTTGTCGTCGCGGTAGGGCTTGAGCTTTCCTCTCATGAATTTGACGGCTATGTTGGCTGTAGCATTGCTACTGACAGGGTTTCCCATGCCAGGCAGGCAGAGAACGAAGAGGAAAGTGACTAAAAGATACAGCAGAACCCATCAATTATAATAGAGAGTCTGTAAAAAAAATGTTAACGCTTGTCGCTTCCTGAGGATCGTCGGGGCGTCCCTGGAGCCACCGCTGGGGGCCACAGCATACGGGATGGTGTTGATGGTGAGCTGCGAGATGGTCAGGCAGATCTGACTAATCAAACAGCTGGCCAGCAAGAACATCTGCGACACGGTAAGCAGTGAAACATCAACTGTGCCTGCTGAGGATGCTTTGGCTAGCGTCAGCTATTTGCAGCCAACCACCTCAACAGTAATACCGTGGGAGAGAATCAAGTGGGATACAAAAATGAATGAGGAATTGATGCATCTCTATTATAAAAATGCGAATTTTGAAACCTCACTAAGAGATCATATCGCTAAGGTGAAGGACATCAGGACTAATCTACACATCTCAGAAGATCGAGCAATCAAGATTAAACAACACGTTCGTTTGGCGTGGAAAAACGACGGCAATGAACATAAGTTAGAGAAAGCCGTGTCAAAAGCAGCGGCAGTTGATGTACTTTCTCACCTGGTGATGATCCAGCATTACCACATCCTCCAGAGGTAGATAGCCTAATATAACCAGAGCTTCAAGCAGAGGTTCAACAACCAAGAGGGCGATAAAATCGACATACCATATGAACAGAGATGTGATGCGCTTTTATTTTTTGGCAAAGAAAAGTGGTCCAAGTTTAAGGAGAGAACATCATCGATTCTTCTTACTTTAGTACGCAGAATTGTCACAAGGATAAATGAACAGAATCTATCAGACCACAATAGCTCAATCTCTGTAAACAGATTGCTTTCGGCTGTTGAAATAGCTGCCATCGAAATGGAAGTGCAACAGCAGCTTCCTATTGATGAACTTCCATTGGAAGATGTGGACAACGAAGACTTGATTGAAGCTGAAGGCATAGGTGCTAGGAATAATGAACATCAAGTACCGCATTGAATAGAACCACATCCGGACATTATAAACGATGATCTGAACAGCCAAATCCCAGAAAAAACTACAGCACCTTGAAAGGAATTTTGGTCATGCTTTACTAGAGTTCAGACATGTAGAATCAAGACAAAGGCATTCACTGCCCAAGGTGAACATCACAAATGATCTGCGTGCAGTAATAGAACACCTGAATAGCAAGGTTTTACCTATGCACTTGAACGCAACACAAACTGCGTTAGGGGTGCAAACTCTTGTATACTGTGCAGCTGTGGCAACCGTTAGAACGTTGGGCCGCATAACTAGGCCTATAAATGCAGTCTTTGCCCGAGGAAGGGAGCGATATCCACCATGGAAGATCAGGTTGGATATGGATGTCAGCAAAGTAAGGTGCAAATTGGGTCGACTGACTCAATATAAGAAAGTTAATCGAACTAGAAAGCTGATACACCATGTTAATAAAATCATCCACCCTCGGTACATAGAGACATTGACACCAGCAATATTGGATGAGATTATAGACTCCCAAAGGCAGAGGCTTGATGTTCTTACTGCTAGATTGCTTCGGCAGAAGAAAAGTAGTGCAAGAAGGCAACAAAATCGAACCTTTCTGGCAGATGAAAGAAGATTCTATCGTGAACTGAATGCAAAGCAAAATAACCAACAAGACACCAAAGTCCCTTCATTGGAAGACATGACTAACTACTGGTCAGATGTATGGGGAAAAACTAACTGAAGCAGTTTGGACACTGCGTGGTTCCAACTAGAGAAAGCAAGAGCGAGCAATAACCCTGAAATGGAGCTGACAAACATCACAGCTTTAGATGTTTCAGCGGGTTTGAAAGAAGTAACTAATTGGAAAGCTTCAGGTCCGGACATGGTGCACAAGTTCTGGTACAAGTACCTGACTAGTGTGCATCCTTGGTTGACAAGGTGTTTTCAGAAGATCATCGAACACCCAAATCTGACGCCAGGCTTTATGCTCCTGGGTACTATGTATATGTTGCCTAAAAAACCAGGCGCTCAAAATCCATCTGAATTTCGACCGATAGCCTGCCTTCCAACAATATATAAATTTCCTGCAGCTATCATAGCAAATAAGGTATATTCTCACTGCAACGAGAATGACCTCCTTACAGAATAACAAAAAGGATGTTGTGAAAACTCTCGAGGAAGTAAATATCTAATCACCATAGACGCTGTTGCCATGACGCAAGCTCGTAAACATCAAAGAAACTTGCACATGGCATACATTGACTACAAGCAGGCCTTTCCTTCCGTACTACATGACTATTTGCTTGAAGTCTTAAAAGCATACAAAATTTGCCCAAGCATCATTGACTTCCTTAGTCGTGCGATGATGCTTTGGGGTACAAGAATCAAGTATTTTAATCATGGACAGCCAAGGATAACTAGATCAATACGCATTACGACGGGTATCTTCCAAGGAGACTCCTTCAGTGCATTATGGTTTTGTTTAGCGTTGAACTCACTGAGCAAAACACTAAATAGCATGTCTCATGGGTTCCGAGTACATGATAACGAGGATGGTCATCAAGTGATCTATCGTCTATACATGGATGACCTGAAGAATTTTATTGTTTGATGATTTAAATATTTAGTTGAAAATTCCCTTTTTTTTGGATTGAAATATAATTTTCTACATTCTCATCCTAATGAGAAGGTATTAGTTTTATGTAAAATTTGACATTGTCGGTTTTCATCAAATCTCTACGTTTTGAGACCTCCTGTGTCAGAAAAAAACGATTTTTACGAAGGTGTCTGTCTGTATGCCTGTCTGTTTGGCTGTAGTATCGTCTGGGCACGATAACTTTCGAAAGATTGTTCAGATTGGATTGTGTTTTGGCACACTTTTTCATGGCCTAAAAAGAAAGAACGAGTTCGTTAACCAGCTATTTCGGATGGAAATTCAAAAAGTGAGCACATTTTGAAAATTTTTGAGACCACTTATTTTAAAGATTTGAAAATTCTATGTGACACTATCTAGGTGATACCACTCCTTACTATTCCTTCGTGAAGAATATATTCAAGATGAAAAAAATTAACTTTTTTGAAAAACGGACAAGCTAAAATAACATTTTAACTAATAAAATTTGTCGCCTAAATTATATCATTATTCTTCATTTGAATAAATCAAATACAAATTTAGTAATTTGTATATGGAGAACATATAACACGAAGTACAAAGTGCGCGATCAGTGTATTTCGAAGCGCGAAGCGCGACGACCAAATCCCGCGCCGTAAGCGCACTCAAATTTTTTTGTTTCTATCATGCGGCGCACAGAACCGAGTGTGGAACGCAGGGTTTAAATGAATTTGAAATCAAATATCGAGCGCGGAGCGCGAGTGTCTGGATGAGAATGTGTTCCTTAAGGTCGATAGAACCTTGAGTAAATATAGTTCCTTTTCAGTCTAAAATAAAAACAAATTTAACAATCACTTCATATGTAGAGGTTTTGATAATTTTATAATATTTGCAAATAAACTTTTTCTTTTCATCGAAGTCGAACACGAAGTTAAAAAATCTAGAGGAAACGAGCGTAAAGCGCGAGGTGAATACATAATCGAGCGCGAGATTAAACAGTCGCGCGCCCTAGGCGCGTTCAAACTTGCGAGAGAAGCGAGCCGCGCGCTCTGAACTGAAAACTTAGCTATTTCATTTTTTGTTTAAAATTGATCTTCTTAGTTAAAAATTCAACTGCTTGGTTAATTACTTTGTTAAAAATTCATTTTATTGGTTTAAGATTGAACTATTTTGTCCAAAATTGATTGTTTTCAGTTTAAAATTACACTATTAAGTTTTTAATTCAAAATTCATTTTTTTTTGTTAAAAATTAGGTTGCTTGGTTGAAAGTTGAACTACCTTAATAAACATGCATTCTATTACATAGTACTTTTGTATTAAAAATTCAATAGTCTTTTATAAAATTGGTCTTCTTAGCTTGAAAATGAAACTATTTGGTTGAAAATGCAACTGTTTGATGTTAAGAAATTTTGGTTTTAATTCAACCATTTAGCCGAAAATTTATTTTTGTATGTTGAAAATTCAACCGTTTTGTCAAAAATTTGTCTTTTTGGATGGAATATTCTTTTTTTTGGTAGAAAACTTTTTGATTGAAAATCGATCTTTTTTGGTAGAAAATGATAGTGAAAATACACGCAAATTTTATTTTCAAGGTCAAAACTAAAAAAACGGTGATTTTTTCATTTTTCACTATATTTCGATGAATATTTTTTTGAAGGGAAAAGGATTTAAATAAAAGTTGTAGCCTTCGAAAAAATACATCTGTGACTGGTCACAAAAAATCATTGAGGTAACATACATTCCCCTTTCCAACTTCTCGCGGGGGGCAGGAAGGCACCCCTATGATTAGTAACGTAAATAATATTTGCCAGAACCCTAACCCTTTTCAACGTATCGTGGAGGGTGGAAGGTACCCCTGTGACTGGTCACAGAAATAATGTAAGTCACATACTTTACTCTTCGAAACGTCTCATGGTGGACAGGAGTGCCGCAAGTCCCATTCGAAGCAATTCTACACTTTATACCAACATTTTCCTTTTCTTCTAAAAAAGAATTGTTTTTTC
Source organism: Andricus quercusramuli (assembly GCA_932178445.1). Lineage (NCBI taxonomy): Eukaryota > Metazoa > Arthropoda > Insecta > Hymenoptera > Cynipidae > Andricus > Andricus quercusramuli. Next base: position 59,899 of record CAKNXH010056515.1, read on the forward strand.
GAAAAACTGTGTGGAACATGAAAGGTGTATTTTTAGAAGATCTACAACTTTTAGTTAAAGTTTTCTTGTACATTTTTAATATATCATTATATAAATGAAAAAATCATAAATTGTATAGTTGGGGGGGGGGGGGGTTGACCTTGAAAATAAAATTTGCGGGTATTTTTACTAACATTTTCGTAATCAGCGAGTCAAAATAAATCTATATACAAAGTTTCAAATAAATCGGTTGTGAGTAATTTATGGAACTTTATCCGAAAATTCAACTGTCTTTTACAAAATTCGTCTGATTCAACCATTTTTTAAAGAATGCTACTGTTTTTGTTTTAGTTTAATCTTTTTTGACTGGAAATTCGTCCATTACGTTGAAAATTTATCTTTGTAGGATGAAAATTTAACTACATATTTGGTTGAAAAATCATCTTTCTTGGTTGAAAATTCATATGTTTTGGTAGAACATTTTTTGACTGAAAATGCAATTGAAGTTCAACTAATACCTGTTAATTTAATTAAATTAATTAATAACTAATTTAATTCGATAATTTTATCAATTAACTTATACTTATACATTCATTTTATTTAAAAGAATTTATTCCCTATTTTCGTGAACAATTACTCTATTTCTAATGTTTTTACAGAATTTTGAGCTGTAAAGTTTGTTAACATATTATGATTGTATGGTTTGTCTTTTTTTAAGGCGTCTATTGAATGAAATGATTGAAGAAACAACTTTGACATAAAGGGGGGGGGGGAGTCGTATTTGTGACGATACCCTAGGGGTTCAAGTCTTGTGTAATGAGCTATGACGAAAAGCGGAAGGAGCGGAAAAAATTTTCAAAATAGCATAACGTAATTTTTGAACGGTCCCTGAGTCCATGTCCCTGAGTATACATTCTTTATTATTAATTTACAGAATAAAATGAATAGTTTATATTGCAGATGTATCGGATTTTCGATGGAAAAGATCAACACTCTTTTGAAAAGAGCCGTAAAAAGAAAATCAAAGCTGGAAAGTAGTCATCCAGTATATCGAAAACATCACAGGATAATTAGTTTAATTATATCTGCTGAATTTAATTCTGAGACTACTGAGAAAACCAGAAATTTGATACAATTACTCAAGTATTAAAACTAATTAATTCAAATATTATAAAACTAATTTTAATAGTACATTGTGTGCCAAGGAACTTAAGTCGGTCATTATACGCCGCGTGTGCGTTTACAATACAAGTCGTAGACGAGTATTGCAAACACACAAGGCGTAATGACCGACGTAGTTCCATGGTGCACATTATACTTTATACACCAAGGGCATGATTTGCAAGTTTTTTGCCCCCGATTATCATGTATCACAGCCCAGCTAACCTGTTACCATCCTGAAAGGTTCCTGAATGATCACATGTTATCAGAGGAATTGTTACTTGTATGTCAGTCTCCCAGCAGGTAACGGCATAATCGCCGTAGTTTACTAGGGAGGCTTGTTTGCAACCGTTCCCTGTCAGACTAGTAACATGGTGGTAACAGCCGGCAGCGATCTTACTGGACGAAAAACTTCTTGCGCATGCGCAAGGAATAGGCATTCATTGGCTCTGTGATTTCCCGCACAATTTAAAAGTGCAAACGTAAATAGCTTTTACCTTGATTTTGGAATATTTTGTTTATATTTTTGAATAATTTAAACATAATAATAATTATACTTATTTTGTATAGAAAGAATTGATTACAATATCAATATTTTACTTAGTTATTTAATTTTCATTTATACATATACATTTTGGGTCTAACCTCTAATGTAATTTCTTTTTCGTAAGGGTTCAGCTGATGAATATCTGTTTCTTTATAAAAGATATCTTCACATATTATTTCACTTTTCTGGAACTTATTTATCGTTTAATTATGTCCCTTTCCAACATTTTTGCAAAAGTATTCATAATTATAATTCCGAAACGATATATATTTTGAGGTTAAGCTGCCATTGCACGTTGCGTTTCCAAACATCACTTTGTTGCTTTGTTACAAGCATGTGATTACAAAGGCGGGATAATGTTACCTGCTTCGCTTGTAATTTTTTACTACTTTGAGTGGGAAATATATTGTCACTGGGTGACCAGCAGGGAAGTCACCAGTGACTGGTTTTCTGAATCTTGTTACAATTATGTGACTATTCGGACTAGTAACTGTGTTAGCTGGGAGGGGAGGTCTGACGTGGCGAGTCGAATTGGTACAATTCACTTTTAGCGCCGGTTAACAAGATTTTTACAGAGCCGGTTGATATTTGCTCGTCTAAAAATTTTTGAAAAATTTGAAAATTTTGGATATTTTTGAAAATTTTAAATTTTTGGGGGGATTTGAGTAATTTTTGAAAATATCTATAATTTTCAAAAATTTCTTGAATTTCCAAAAATATCCAAAAATTTGAAAAATTTTCAAAATTTTCAAAATTTCTTAAATTTTCAAAAATTGTAAAAAATTCTATAATTTTCAAAAATTTTCAAATTTTCAAATTCTCAAAATTTTTAAAAATTTTCGAAAATTTCCGAAATTTTCAAAAAAATTTAAAAATTCTCAAATTTTTAAAAAATTTCAAAAATCTCAAATTTTTAAAAAATTTCAAAGATTTACCCCCCCCCCCC
>CAKNXH010056516.1:0-52632 GCA_932178445.1 Andricus quercusramuli
TTGACGAAAAGCATGTACACGGGAAACGCAAAGGTCGAGTTTCGGGCGATGAATGGAGACTGGGTGTTTGGAATGCTAGAGGAGTGAATGATCTTAAGATAAGAGAACTACGAGAAACTATGCCCATAAGGAAACTAGACATTCTTTGTGTACCTGAGACGAAGAAAAAGGGTCGCGAATTTATAAACATAGAAAATGGGGTGTTGGAAGGCGGTTGTGAAATATGGTCAGGAGTAGATAGCGAATCACATCGTAGTCAAGGGGCCGGTTTAATTATGAATGAAAAAGCAAGACAACATCTCATAGATCATAATTTTGTATCACCCAGATTGCTATGGGCTAGAATGAAGGTAGGAATCAGAAGATTATTTATCATAGCGTGCTACGCACCAGTTGATAGCGATTCGAGGGAAGTTAAGGACGCCTTCTGGGACACTTTAAATGATGGGTCAAAATATCTCAAGTGTGCCACTTTTAAATCTATAGTTCTATTTTCAATTAATGTATACAGTTTTCAATTCGCTTTTATATCAAAATAACTCCCCTAAAATATTTTTGCAAAAAATTTATTTTTTAAAAAGTTATTAACAATCAAAGTTCTTGATCACTCTTTTTTCAAAAATTAATTACTTGCGAACGGTTCATCGAAATTCTATAATTGAGTCGTGAAAATGTTTGTTACGAAGTATACTTTACGCTAAAAAATTGTTCAGCAGTGGAAAACATTTTTTTATTGTTTAAATAATCGTTTGTTATAAACAATTGAAAAATAATTAAATTTCTCCGCCTGTGAAAGAATTCTTCCACGTTCCAATAGATTCTACAATCTCCTCCGAAAATTTTGGTGAAAAAAAAGTTGGTATTTTGCCGTAATTCAAAAGTTATTGATTTTTTTGTGACCGCGCTCCGACCTCCAGCGCTGTTCGAGCATGCGCGATTATGTAAACAAATGCATAGTTTAGGCGTTTATTGGAAGAAAGTAATCGTTTTTCTTTCTTAGTAACTTCAAATTATATGACTGGTAATATTTAGTGATTAGGATTGGTCATTTGATATTATTTGTTTATTTAATAAACAAATTTAATGAACAAAAGCATAGTTTTGTCATTTATAGATAGAAATTAATAGTTTTTCTTTCTAATCGTCTTCAGATTACATAGGTGGTGATGTTAAGTGACGAAGAATTGTCAGTCAATATTATTTGTTCCTTTTATAAACAAATCTTACAAACAAATGCATAGTTTGACCATTTATAGATAGAAAGTGATCGTTTTTCTTTCTAACCGTCTTCAAATTACATAAGTGGTGATATTAAGTGACGAAGAATTGTAAATCAATATTATTGGTTCATGTTATAAACAAATTGTAAAAACAAATGCATAGTTTGACCATTTATAGATAGAAAGTGAATGTTTTTCTTTCTAATCGTCTTCAAATTACATAAGTGGTGACATTTCATGAAGAAGAATTGTCATTTGATATTATTTGTTTATTTCATGAACAAGTGCATAGTTTAGCCATTTCTAGACAGAAGGTAATCTTTTTCTATTATTTTCTTCAAATTATATCACTGGAAATGTTTTGTGATGTTCTAGAAGAATTAGCTTCCAAGTTGTACTTGTCAATCATTTCAGTCATTTCAGGATCCATTTCGAATTCATTCTTGCTAGGTCACTGAACATCATCACTTATGTCATTTGAAGTCGATTAGAAAGAAAAACGATCACTTTCTATCCATAAATGGTCAAACTATGCATTTGTTTATAAGATTTATTTATAACATAAACAAATAATATTGATTGACAATTCTTCGTCACTTAACATCACTACCTATGTAATTTGAAGACGATTAGAAAGAAAAACTATTACTTTCTATCTATAAATGACAAAACTATGCTTTTGTTTATAAAATTTGTTTATTAAATAAACAAATAATATCAAATGACCAATCTTAATCACTGAATATTACTAGTCATATAATTGAAAGTTACTAACAAAGAAAAACGATTACTTTCTTCCAATAAACGCCTAAACTATGCATTTGTTTACATAATTGTGCGTGCTCGACCAGCGATGGAGGTCAGAGCGCGGTCACAAAAACATCAATAACTCTTGAATTACTGCAAAATACCAACTTTTTTTTCACCAAAATTTTCGGAAAATATTGTAGAATCTATTGGAACGTGGAAGAATTCTTTCACAGGCGGAAAAGTTTAATTATTTTTCAATTGTTTATAACAAACGATTATTTAAACAATAAAAAAATGTTTTCTACTACTGAAAAATTTTGTAGTGTAAAGTATACTTTGTAACAAAAATGTTCACGACTTAATTATTGAATTTCGATGAACCGTTCGCGAGTAATTAATTTTTGAAAAAAAAGTGATCAAGAACTTTGATTGTTAATAACTTTTGAAAAAATAAATTTTTTGCAAAAATATTTTAGGGGAGTTATTTTGATATAAAAACGAATTGAAACTGTATTCATTAATCAATAATAGAACTATCGATTTAAAAGTGGCACACTTGAGATATTTTGACCCTGATACAATAAGTACTTGCGAACAAGGTGAAAGAATAATTTTGTTAGGAGATATGAACGGATGGGTCGGCGTCCAACGTCAGGATACAGATACAGGAGGGGTGCTAGGTAATTTTGGGGATCCAACAAGAAAAAATTATAACGGGGAAAAATTAGTTAGCTTATGCTTAGAGAAGGACCTATTTATTACAAATACCTGGTTTCGACATAAAATGATCCATACTTACACCTGGTGTAAAGGAAATAACCGCAGTATAATTGACTTCGTTATTGCAGATGAAAGACTTAGAGAACTAGTTACAGATACAAGAGTCATGAGGGGGGCCGAATGCAATACTGATCATTACCTTTTAGTCTCCAAGATGAACTTTGGGCGGGGATGGAGAAGAATGAGAACCAAACAAACGAAACAAACGCGAATCAAGGTCGAAAATTTACAGAAACCGGAAGTACAAATAGATTTTCAGAATAAGATAAACGAACGCATAGATAAGGCAATTTGGGAGCCGCTTGAAAGGAATAAAGATATAGAGGGCGCGTGGGCTTTATTGCGGGATACCATTGTTAAAACTGCGATTTAAGTGTGTGGTATGGCGAGGGTAGGAAGAAAGTCTGGCGATGCGTGGTGGAATGATGAAATTGCGGCAGCCCAACAAGAAAAGAAAGAAGAGTACAAAAGAACGTTGAACATGACAGGTCTTAGCGATGAGGAGAGAAATAGACTCAAAAATGATTACAGACACAAAAAGAGGAAAATTAAACGTCTAGTCAAAGAAAGTAAAGAGAAAACCAGAACAGAAGAAGAGAACAAAATAAAAAACTTCTTTGAAGGAATTATGAAACTATTATTTAAAGAGATGAAGGGAAGTAAAAGTACAGAGTTTGTTAGCATGAGAAACAGCAAAGGTGAAATGCTATGTGATATAGACGGGATAGTAGACGCTTTAAAAGACTCTTTTAAAGAACTATTAGTAGGTGAAGATATAGGGCAACAAAACTGCGACATTGAACATAACGCATTAGAAAACCCCATTGAAAAAGTCAGTGTCACTGAGGTCAGAGATATAATTAAGAACTTGAAAAATGGTAAGGCTGCTGGTATAGACACTATTAGCGCTGAAATACTTAAATACGGTGGCGAGTACATACCTCACAGGTTGTGCGAATTGATAAATTTATGTTTCGAGACAGGAAAAGTCCCAGACGATTGGAGAAAGGCGATTATTGTACCAATATATAAAAGAAAGGGTGATAAAAGCAACTGCAGTAATTACAGAGGTATCAGCCTACTAAGTACCGTAAGTAAAATATACTCAAAAATACTTATTCGTAGGGTAATGGAAATTACAGAAGAGAAGATATGGGAAGTCCAAAGTGGATTTATGCCAGGAAGATCATGTACAGATCAGATATTTAGCCTAAGACAGATCACAGAAAAAAGCTTGAGAGTAGGAAAGAAAGTTTTCTGTGCATTTATTGACCTAGAAAAAGCATTCGACACGGTAAATAGAAGTTAACTTTGGGAAGTCCTTGAAGAGTATGGAGTGAATGGAGGGCTCCTATAAGCAATAAAAACAATATATACAGGTAGTAAAGCGAGTGTAAGGGTAAATGGGAAACTATTTGTCATATTCATGGATAAGTGTCTAAGAACTGTCCTCTTCGACGAAGATGGTGTAGATCTCGAAGCCGTCAAGGTAAGTGGGTTAGCTTTCGCAGATGACAAAATTGTTTGGGCAGAATCAGTCGAGGACTTGCAAAGAATTTTGAATAAACTTAATACAAGCATGAAGAACATGGGCCTCAAAATTAACGTGAATAAAACGAAAATCATGGTGTTTGAGGGTAAAAGTGAGAAAACAATATGCAACATTGTCCTAAGTGATGAGAGATTAGAACAAGTTGACAAGTACGTATATCTAGGTAGTCTATTCACTAACGACGGAAAAATAGATGGGGAGTTAGATAGGCGCATAAATAAGGGTAAGCAGGTTATCGGTAGAGCAGGGTCCATCCTCACAAATAAAAACATATCAAAAAAAGCTAAAATGGCTATATATAATTCCATATTCGTACCAACTGTTCTATACGGTAGCGAGACATGGACCTGTCAAGAAAAGGACAGGAGTAAAATTAACGCGATCGGCATGAAACCTCTGCGCATAATATGCGGAAAAACACTGATGGACAAAGCCCGAAACGAGACAATCCTCAAAGAATGTGGTACAGGAGAGACACTAGTTGACATATGGGAAAGAAATCAGTTAAGATGGTTCGGACATCTTGAAAGAATGAAAGATGAACGACTGACGAAGCAAGTATATGAAGGTAAAGTAAATGGCAGAATGCCCGAGGTAGACCGCCGAAAGAATGGTTAGAATCTGTGAATGAGACATTAAACCAAAGAGACATAAGAGGTCATAGAAACACAAGAGCTTGCACGAAGAAATGCATGGACGTGAAGGAAGCTAGAGTAGTATGCCAGGACAGAAAAGTGTGGCGACAAATAGTTTATAAACAGAGTGACAATAGAGTGAATGACGCCTGAAACAAAGACCTTGGATACTAATGGGCCCAAGTGGGAAACCATACATAACAATTTTGTGAGGCTCCTCACTTGGGGTGATCGCTAGAGAGATTGAGCAGCAACCTGGGTCGGAGCAGTGTTGCGGAGTGAACGTGTCATTTGAATAAATAACACGAAAACTCCAGATCAATCTAAAACATCTATACCTAACACCTATATACCTATCTACTTTATACCATATAACGACCTACTTTACACCTATATACCTATCCCACTACTTTCCAACCGAGCAAGTCACGCCTACCCTGAAAGGGAAATGGCTTAATGGTATAATAATAATAATAATTAGATTAATTAATAATTAATCCAGAGGCGACTGGTGTCACCTTCAACACTCACGGCCGCTGTGTAAGGATAACAGCGGCAAAGCCAAACTGCAAACTACATCATGCTTCTAATTTTGTACCTACAACATCATCGTAAATGATTTCAAACAACGTATTGAAATAACTTATAACATCCTGATCTCATCGGTCACTTGACTTAGTCCGTGGCTATGACGAAAAACCGGGTTCATCCGAGAAAAAGTATGAAATAAAAGTTTATATTTATTTTCAAAGCTAGAAAATAATTTACTTTGTTTTGTTATAAGAATATTATAAAAATTAATTATTTTATAAAAAATATCTATTTGTTACAAATAAGTAGAATATTTCTAACGTTTTATATTATGAAGAAAAGAGTTTGTAGAAGAAAAAATATTGATAAAGTTGTAGAATAAAAAAGTGTATTTCTAAACAATATCTTTAAAAACAATTGTAATGAATTGAAATTGTTTTCTAATTTTTGGATAACAACTTTAATAAATTCAAGTTTATTCAGAAAAAAAGGATCTCTCTTCTTTCACTTCACTGGGATTAGAACACCTGATCAACAAATTTCCGGGTCAGGTGCTCTAACCAATTGAGCTACAGAGGGATCAGAGAAAGATACTGTTTTTCTGATATACGCTAATTTAGCAAGGTGTTACACAATCAATATTTAAATAGGAATCTTTATTATCATCGGAGATGGTAATTATCGATCCGTTGAGAAATCCAATCACACATACTGTGAATCATGGAAATCCACAATATCGATCAAAGTTAAATCCTCTAATACAGAAAAATTATTTCGTCATCACAGACTAGATGAGATATAAATTACAATTTATTAAATTCAAATTTATTCAGAAAAAAGGATATCTCCTTTCACTCTACTGGGATTCGAACACCCGATCGACTTATTTCCGGGCAGGTGCTCTAACCAATTGAGCTATAGAGAGATCAGAGAAAGATACTGTTTTTCTGATATACGTTAATTTAGCAAGGTGTTACACAATCAATATTTAAGTAGGAATCTGTATTATCATCGGAGATGGTAATTATCGATCCGTTGAGAAATCCATTGACACATACTGCGAATAATGGAAATCTATAATGTCGATCAAAGTTAAATCATCTATACCATTAAGTCGTTTCCCTTTCGGCGAGCCTCTAGGGGTAGGCGTGACACTACCCGATTCGGGTAGTGTTTCTAGGTGGATAGTTTCTTGTAGTAAATAAGTACAAGTGTGGGCTCACCACACCCACGACCGCCAACAGCAACGCATTAGTATTATTCTCGAACGGTCACCCATCCAAGTACTAACCGCGCCCAACACTGCTTAACTTCAGTGATTTAACGGGAACTGGTGTTTCCAGCGTGGTATGGCCGTTGCCATCTAATACAGGAAAATTATTTCGTCATCACAGACTAGATGGAGATATAAATTAAAATTTATTAAATTCAAATTTATTCAGAAAAAAAGAATCTCTCTCCTTTCACTCCTTTCGCTGATTGTGTAACACCTTTCTAAATTAGCGTATATCAGAAAAACAGTATCTTTATCTGATCTCTCTGTAGCTTAATTGGTTACAGCACCTGACCGGAAATCAGTTGATCTGGTGTTCGAATCCCAGTGGAGTGAAAGGAGAGAGATCCTTTTTTTCTGAACGAATTTGAATTTAAAAATTTTTAATTTATATCTCCATCTATTCTGTGAAGACGAAATAATTTTTCTGTATTAGAGGATTTAACTTTGATAGATATTGTAGATTTCCATTAGATGTAGATAATTACCATCTAAGATAATAATACAGATTCCTATTGAAACATTGATTGTATAACACCTTCCTAAATTAGCGTATATCAGAAAAACAGTATCTTTGTCTGATCTCTCTGTAGCTCAATTGGCTAGAGCGCCTGACCGGAAATCAGTTGATCTGGTGTTCGAATCCCAGTGGAGTGAAAGGAGAGAGATCCTTTTTTTTTTTGAATAAATTTGAATTTAATAAATTTTAATTTATATCTTCATCTAGTCTGTGATGACTAAATAATTTTTCTGTATTAGAGGATTTAACTTTGATCGATATTGTAGATTTCCATTATTCACAGTATGTGTCATTGGATTTCTCAACGGATCGATAATTACCACCTCCGATGATAATACAGATTCCTATTTAAACTTTAATAAATTCTTTCATTAATATGATTGAAAATTCATGTTGCCATAATTTGCTTTAAAAAAACAACAGTTTAAATGCATATTTTTACGCACTATTAGTTTTAAATAAAATTTTGTTTACGGTGCAACACTTCCTTGTAAGTTATTTTCAAAGGGAATAAAACAGATTGCCAGCTTTGAAAACAATTGTAATGAATTAAAAGTGTTTCAACCTGGATCCATCTAAACGACCCCAATGCGCACGCGCTCTGCAACCGTAGATCGTGCTGGACCGCGCGTTATTTTCAAATTTGTCAGACTGCTTCTTGCCCCTTACTTTAGGCAACTTAGCAAAATTTTAGTCAGATAATAGCAAACTGCAATACCCGACCGCCGTTATGTTGTATGATTGATCTCATGTTCAAGAAATGTTTATATTTTAGTTTATAAAAATAAAAAAAAATATAATTATAATTATATACAATAAATAATAAATAAATAAACCCACAGAAATAATATAATGTCTTTTTGCTGAGACTGTTTTTTATTTCTATAAATGATACATTTTTATACATATGTGACGTGCGCCGAAGAAAGGGGGCTTACTCTGAAAAGTGAGATTTTTCAGGGCGAGCGGTCGAAGTCGACCCGATAGACGCAACTTTTAGGAGAGGGGGAAGATTCACGAAATCTTCCCTCTCCACTTGCCACTACATTCTCACGCACATAGCGGCGCCGCTCACGGACGGGCGGAGATGAAACGCGCAGATGTAGTGGTGAGTGGTGGGAGGTGTTTCATGGAATCTCGAGCTCTCGAGCGAAAACCCCATTTCTCGGGTACCTATCAACTCAATTATTAGCAATAATAACGTTTGGAAATTTTTGACGATGGTTTCATTAATAGCAGCAAATCAAAAACTATCGAAAGGTGTAAAAACCTCGATTTCGATTTTTTTTAGAGTAAGCCCCCTTTCTTCGGCGCATGTCACATATTTTTATAATTTTACAATTTAATAATTGTTTGAATAATAATTAATTATTTCTGAGCGTATCAATGATCTAAATCTATGATTTATGATTAATGTATATTATCATAATGTATATTAATCATATTATAATATGATTAATGTACAACCAGAAGGATAAGCCGGTTTTTGATACCGCTTTTAGTGATTCTAACACGTTCAGATAGGGCTAGTATCATATCTTGGAGTTGGTGATTAAGGTCTGAGAAGGTTCTAATGACGTATTTTTTGGCCAAAAAGCAAAATCTTTTTTTGAAAGGAGGTTCAAAGTATTCTGAAAGAACGTTAATAGGGGTACTGCCCCTGTAACCGACGTTACGATTTTTTTCAATTCTTTCAAAGTATTTATGAGATACGAAGTTAAAAATATGGGATTCGTATTCCAAACTGCATCTGATGAGGGAGACATAGACTATCCTAAGGATTATTGGATCTGCACCCCACCAGGTGCTTCTCAGAACCCTTAAGATGTTCACTATCTTCCAAATTTTATCGCATAAGTATAGAGAGTGAAATTGGAAATAGAATTTGCAGTCGAGAATAATAGCGGGAAATCTAACATGGGAGAGGGGGATATTAGGAAGTTATTTAGTGATAGGGTATATGCTGGGTTAGAGGTTTCAATATTTCGTCTATTGAAAAGAACCAATTTGGGTTTTTCAGTACAGACCTCGAGACCTCTTTATTCTAAAAAGACTGCAAGTGCATTAAGGCATTGTTGGAGGGATTGAATACAGATTCTTGGATTAGAAGATCGACAGATGTATATGGCAATGTCATCAGCAATCTTATCGGGCTGAGGATACAGCCTTGTGGAAGGCCCACTGTACTGCGTATGAGGCCCACCAGTCCACCATTAATTTTGAAATAGAAGTTTTTGCAAGATATGGAATTGTATACAAGTTTGGTTAATTGCCAGGGACACCGATTTCTTTAAGGTCTTCAATAAGAATTTAGGGGATGACGCTAGGAAAAGCACTTTTCAGATCCAGGAATGGGCCTCCAACAATCTCACCACTGGCAAAGCCCGTGGAATTTCGGTTGACAGGATAGCAAGATTATCATGAGACAACTAGGAAGTGGTCACTGCCTGAGGAGTTGTTCCAAACACCCCAAGAGGAGATATTAAGGAGGTTTGGATGGGTTCTCCGATATTTAGGGGAATCAAATTTGTCTGGTCTAGAGCGGAGCAGAGCGCCAGTTCTTTATTGAAATTGTGTAAACATCCCAAAGTGAGCCAGCAATAAAAACTGAGCTGGAGTTTATATTTTGAATAGAGTTAAATAATCTACTCCACGTCTCTGACGAGATAAAGTTGTCAGAGGCAGGCACTCTGTACAAAGAAATAATAAGCAGTTCACTTAAGGAAGTTTCTACTGAGATTGCAAGCGTCTCGAGTTTGTTGCCAAGACTAGGCACTGAGGTGACTCTAGAGAATGTGGTTCCCCTTCTTATGGCAATAGCCAAGCCACTGCGGCTGTTTGACAGCCTGGCAATTCCACTGGACAATTCTCAATCTATTAAGCTGAGCCATCATTAGCAAGTAATGCTTTAGTTAGAAGGTTCACACAATTGAGGACTTTATTTAAGATGTTTTCACTTTCCTCCATTTTAAGGGGACCCATGGCTATAACTCCCACCAAGTTCATCAAAACTGATAGCGTCGCGTTGATAATCGAAGACCTGGATTAATTTGAACCCTGTTTATGAGCCTGATCAGACGGAGGGGCTGATATGAAATATTTTTAGGATGGGGTAGGGGTAGGGGGGGGGGGGAGAAGCGGGAGGGGACTGAACCTGTTGATGAAGGGCAAAGCTTTTCGGAAACAGGTTGGGAACTCTACCATTTTTGTGGAGGTGAGAAAAGGATGAGTAGGGGGACTTGGATTTCTCTTACAAGTAGGGGCTGTCAGTGTCTGGGAGTAAGGGCGTGGGGTCTGGGAACGAGAGTTCGTAGGGGAGGGGGCATGTTCATCATTAAGCTCTGGGAACATTGAGAAACTAAATGTTTGAGAGGAGTGAGGACGCGGCTGGGAGGAGGAGGCATATTCGGCTTCTTTGCCAGATCTGAGGATAGACTTGGCATTTTTGTAGGATAGTTTGTATTTTGTCGCAAAAACACGTAGATCTGCCTGGATTAAAAATTCGGGGCATTTTTTAGGGGAGGGCATATGGTCTCCGCCACAGTTCGCTAATGCGACTAAATGTAAGGCATTTGATGCACATTTTAGGTTCCGGGTTATAGAGGTCGACCGGAAATGATGCCATGTAGATAGAGGTTCTTTCTGGAAGGGCCATGCCTTCAAAAGTTATCAGGACCGTTTTAGCGGGGGATTATTGTAATTTGTCGAAGAGCCTTTTTTCTGAGTAATTCGCGGAGCACTTGGAAACCGCGTGCGATTGAGCTTCACCACTCATGGTGCGTTGCTTTTTGGTTCCTCTCTATCTCTTACATTTCGCGGGGAACACCTGGCAACCCTCAGCATCTTTGTTCTTAAGGAACATAAGAGCTCTCGCGCCATTTTCGAGGTCCTGCGAGGGGATGGATGTCAGTGGCTCAGTTACCATTTCTGAAAGGGCTTCCCCCAGACTCCTCAGCATTTAATTGCTTGATGCCATGCCTCAGCAATGTTTTGTTTAAACCAATGCAATTAAAGGGATTAAACGGGGTACACTACACGTGAAAACTCGAGCACGTGGCTCCCACTTTAAAATTGGCCGCTGCCGGCCAGTGACAGGAAATTACTCACCAAAGACGCCCGGCCTGGTTTATTAACCACACCTGGGATAATTGAAGCTCCGCACGCGAAGCGACACCAGTTAATTCACCTGCAAAGGTACACATTATTTCAATACTTATGAACAGCACACCGCACTATAAAGTGAGACTGCCCAAAAACACATCCGTCTTCAACCGTGGTCTTAACGGACTACCGAGATAACACGTGATATGACAACAGCAATGCGCTTGTGCATGGTGACGAGCAAGATTTGTGTGCTTGGCAACTAATATCGATCTCTTGGAGGTTGCTCGTCCCACTCCCCACGTACTGAGATACTACTCCGTACTATTCCTTCGTGAGCGAGATGCACGTGAATGCAAATTTTTATCAGAGGCCAGCCGATACACGACGATGAATGTTGATATATATATGGAGCCGAACGCTCCAAGGGAGACAGGTCAATTGTCCGAAATGAGAAGTGCCAAATTTTCTTTAACTATGATTTTCGGGTAGCAGTCTCCGTTGAGCACTCGAGGCCTGACATTGCTCTCCAAGACTTAGAGAAACAAACTATATTCGTGATCGAATTCTCGGCTCCGTCCGAATACAACATCACTGCTAAAGAGAAAGAAAAACAGGAGAGGTATCAAGACCTTAAAAGAGAGTTCGTAACCTTAAAGCCATACCCGCTTGCCAAAAATATGCCAAGGCACTTGCGAGATGGATGCAGAAAGCTGTCATCCTTGGATCGCTTCGTGTCCTCAAGACACACAAGGGTTTTGCCGGCATGTCGTTGTGATTTCGCCGTGCCCTGTGACCATCCATCTCACGGTCGTGAGATGTGGCCATAAGTGTGATTTACCGCGGTTTTACTGGGGCTATTGTAGAACCGTGGTAAATCACACCTATGGCCACGTCTCACAAGCGTGAGATGGGTGGTCACAGGTCACGACGAAATCACAAAGACAGGCCGGCGAAACCCTCGTGTGTTTTCAGGACACGAAGCGACCCAAGGATGACAGCTTTAAGGTTACGAACCAGTGATAGTTTCGTACCTCCGAGAGCACCAATCACAAGGACAATTAGTCGCACCGAATACTTTGGGTACAGTCGTTGCAGCTCTCTCTTAAGGTCTTGATACCTCTCCTCCTTTTCTTTCTCCTTTGCTGTGATGTTGTATTCGGACGGAGCCGAGAATTCGATCACGAATATAGTTCGTTTCTCGAAGTCTTGGAGAACAATGTCAGGTCTCGAGTGCGCAACGGAGACTGCTGCCCGAAAATCGTACTTCCAGAAAATTTGGTACTTCTCGTTTCGGACAAGTGACCCTATCTCCCTTGGAGCTTTCGACATGGCAGTGTCGCGACCAACACCATAAGAGCAACAAAGATGGTAATAAAGCACTCTTAGGGCCGCATTATGTCTATAGGTATACGTCGTTCCTGCGTGGGTCGGACACCCCGATAATATGTGTTCTAGGTACTCAGCGTGTGCATGACACGCTTTGCCCATATCACTGGGAACTTCTTGACATAAAATGCGGTCACGGTATGCTAAGGTGAAAATGACACCGTCCTGGCATGCGAAAATAAAATCCTCTGTACCTGAATTAAGCCCTGCTGATTTGAGGAAAGCAAAAGTTTGCTCCTTCGATAAGGTCTGTTTTTCTAAATTTCTGTAAAAGTTTCCGCACATATGCTTGTCGAGTAGCTCTTGGTGAAATTTTCCAAACTCTGCTTTCTTTACTCCGGCTTTCAGAGGTGAAGCATCTAGATGGAGTCTCGGCCGCTTGCTCCGCGGCTTTGTAAAGGAACGCTCCTTCGCCAATCATCTCGTGATTCTTGACAATCTTTAGGAGCGGATCTCTGCCATTAGCAACGATGTAAGCTGTACTTATAGCAAGCTTTATGCAAGCTTTTATGCATATGCATGATCTTACGTGTGGTGACATCAAGGGCCTTAAGCTCGTTCTTCGTCCATTGAACCACCCCAAACGAGTAGAGTAGAACCGGGACGGCAAGCATGTTAGTCGTAGATACCTTGTTCAACGCCGACAGATTGGAAGACCAAATCTGTCTAAGAAGATGCTTGTATCTGCTTCGGAGAGACTCCTTTACTGATGTTACGTCCTGAATGCGGCTTTGAGGCACGCCCAGGTATGTATAGGTATCACCAGTATTAAGATGTCCAATAACACTTATATCCACAAGCTCAGGGTCCTTGGGAACGCCAGTAATCCTTTCTTTCTTCAGATTAATGTTGGCACACTTGTCTAAACCAAAGTCTATCCCAATCTCTCCTGTGTAGTTCTTGACGATATTTATAGCAGTTTCAAGTTTGCTTTTACCAGAGGCATAGATCTTCAGGTCATCCATATAAAATACATGAGTGACCTTATGCTCGCGCTGATTAGTGTCGCCACAGAGGTATCCAGGAGAATTTCGTAGTGCGAGAGATAGAGGCAGAAGTGTGATGCAAACAAGCAAAGGGCTCATGGTGTCACCTTGAAAGACGCCCCTTTGGAAGGTGACGTTGTTCGTTATCAGACGATAATTTCTAGATGAGATGGTAAATCTAGTTTTCTAAAGAAGCATCAATCTTTCCATGCATCTAACTATTTGTGGATGTACCTTCAAGCTTTCCAACAGACAGATGATAAGTCTATGAGAGGTTGAATCGAAAGCTTTCCGGTAGTCAATCCAGGCCATTGACAGGACGCGCTGATGGGCTGTAGCGTCTTTACAGACACACCTGTCAATCAGCAGGTTCTCTCGACAGCCTGCTACGCCTTTTTTCAAGCCACGTTGTTCGTACATCTCTCGCCATACAGACTCATTTCGTCGAACAATCCTGTTGTTTAGGGCAGCTGTGAAGATCTTATACAGTGTGTTCAAACAAGTTATTGGCCTGTAATTCTCTGGGTTGGACAAGTTGCCTTTTTTTTCGGCAGGAGTATAGTGCGTCCTAACACCAGCCACTGCGGAATGAGCGTCTCCGACTTAATATATGAGGTGAAAATGCGGGCCAAATGTTGGTGTTAAAAGTAAACTTCTTCCACCAAAAGTTCTTGATACAATCTGGTCCAGCAGCGGAAAAGTTCTTCGTGCCTCTAAGTGCTTTTTTCACTTCTTTGGCAGTGACTGATGGACATTCCTCCTCAGATTTTATGAGGTTGTCGCAAAACTCCTTGAAGTGGATGCAATTGTCAGTATCTTCTTTCAACTCCAGTGTTTTCGGGATTTTGTATACCTCTCTCCAAAAAGTTTCTACCTCCTTGGGCTTGGGTGGATTTTTTACAGAAACAGGGAGATCGCTGAAGAGGCGCGATGGGTCAGCGAGAAATTGTTGATTCTCCCTGATCCATCTCTCCCTCTTCTGTATTCTCCTTGCGTCAGATAACAGCCCATCCAATTTTCTTGTTCAGTTGATGCAAGCGTATTTTGGTCTTTTGATCCATCGTCGGTTTTAGTCTTCGATTTGAATCAGCCAAAGTTCTCGCAGCACCATAAACTGAGCAATTGGTGGTCCAGAGGTCGGACTGTTGCGAGATATCTCCACGAAGGGAGGCATCCATTTCGGCCAGATCTTGGGGCTTAAGAGGAACTTGCATGTTGATATTCCTCCTTGTACCATTGTTTAAATAATGTATGTTGAAGTTACAATAAAAATTGATTGCATATATATCTAATGCAAGGAACACACTCAAGGAATTTATAGGAGTTCATATATTTTTTTATCTTACAGAAACAAGTTTTTATCTTCGGCATAGTAAAATGTTCTCTTTTAGTCAGTTTTCAATTTTCAATATATGATTTCCTCTCCCTCCTTCTTGTCTTACATGCCCGGTATTATTAATTTTAGAGTGGCACTTTCATCCAGTATTCAATATTATTACATAATTAAAGTTTATATATTTATAATTTATTTATAATTTATAATTTAATTTTAATACAAGCAAACGAAGTATTTTATTTCAAAGCAGGCAGTTGGAAGTAATTGAGAACGAAGTTTCATCTTGAAATATAAAGTAATGACCGAAGGATCAGCAACCAGCATTTAATTTTGAAAGGGGCATGCAATTTTCTTTCAGTTTAATTTGTTGAATACCTTCTGTTGCAACGAATATTTTGGGTTACTTTGGAAAGTATTTTTTACATAAATTAGGTTACTTTAGAAGGAGAAATAAGAAAAATAACCTTTGAAAGTTATAGTTTCGTTATAAAAAACTAGATTTTTTAAATTTATTTGCTATATAATTGAAACTGTACTTGCCGTCGAATAAACCTAATACGACATACCACGTCTGAAGCAAAATTTAAGGTGGTATTCGGTTGTGCACATCGTAAGCTTAAGGACGTATATGCGATTTTTTTGCGAAAACTCATAATTGCTAAATTCCGATCGGTATAAGCTTGAGCGCTCGTACTCACTCGCTATAAATAAAAAACTTTTCAGGGATCACAGCGCAAAAAAACTCAAAAACGGGGAAATAGGGTGATTTTCTCATGAAAAAGAGGAAGATAGGGGAAAAATTAAACATTTATTTTTATATGCCGAAAAGAACAAACAATTTTTTTATATGAAATTTTATATTTTTAAATAATTTTCAATGCTTTTTTAATGATTTCTGCCATTCTAGAATTTATTTTAAAAAATTTCATATACTGAGGTCGTTGGAAATCCATTAACAGTGATATCAAAAAGTCAGAGAAAAAAATAAAATTAGTTAAATACACAATTTTGATATTTTTAACATCTTTCTCATAAATATTATTTTCCAGGATTCGTCATTTCTCCCTTACTATAATTAATACTTTCAATTTTAGTATAAAACTAAATTCTTCAGTAGAGCGAGATAAAAATGTTAAAATTAAATGAATCGTTTGAGCTGAGGGATAACAATTTGTGGACGGTCATCCAAAACAAGTATAAAAACAAATTTTAAATCGGTTAATATCTTCTGTACTGTTTTTTAAATTTACAATTAAAAATTTTAAGAATTAAAAAAAATTTGCCTTTAAAATTTTTTCAAAATGTACAAAAACGTGTTTTTTTTTGGATTGATTCAAACCTGAAATTTCTTCACCTTGAACCAAAGAAACATGTTATTATTTTTTATTCATGCGGGGAACAATTTTTTTCGTGGTGTATATAACGTTCCAAAATCGCAAAAAAAAAATGAAATCCCAAAAATTCTAAATCATGACAAAAGTTTTTTCCGAGGGAGCAAAATGGTAAAATGTTTCTTTGGTTCAAGGTGAATAAATTTCAGCTTCTATATATTCAATTTTCTTTTAAATGTGCATATTACTCAATAAAAAAACATGCTTTTGCACATTTTCAAAAAAATTGTTACTGCGCAAAAAATTTATTTTTTTTGTAATTTCTTATTATTGTTCACTAGTAAAAGCTATAAATATAACAAATTCTTCATATTTTTTGAACCAATAGGAAATTTATTTTGAATTTGAAATCGTTAAATTGTACTGATTAAAATTTTTGTCTTCACTTTTGTCAAATGCCAGCCCACAAGTGTTTTCCCCCTCAGATTCAACGATTTGATTTGTTTTAGCATTTTTACTCCGCCCTACTCTTCAGTGCTCTTAAACTCAAATTAATAATTGCTCAAGTTAGAACATTTAGCATTGCAGTTGATGAATTTGGAATATTCCATTTTTTTAATCAAGTAGGTATGTAAAGTACCCACATTCTAATACTTATTTAACAAGTACTGTATATTTTGTATTATTAGTGGTACCTTACTTATTCATGAATAATTTATTTAAGTGCTATAATTGCTTTAATTATTATTTAATAATGGATACACTTACTAATTTCAGAGAATTTTTCGCGTAATTCAAATAGTGTATTTTCAAATATCGTATATTTTAAGAAAAAAGTGGAAGTTTTTTGAGAATAGGGAGAAAAGGGGAATTTCAAGAAAAAAGGGGAAACTAAGAAAAAAAGGGAAGACTGTGCACCCTGTATTTGGAAGGTCGCGTCTTACTGTAGGCGTGTGGGTCTTGGGATTTTTGAGCTTGAGATGTAACTGAGGGGCGGGGGTATGGCGCACCATGGGGTCAAGTAAACGCTACTGGAGGCAGCGAATGTGGTGGGTGGTCCAGGTGTGGGGACGGTGATGCAGACGATGTTTTAGTCGGATGGAATCCAGGGAGATCCAGGAGTGGGGGGGGGGGGGGTGTCCTTGGCTTAAGTCTTCTTTCCTCGGACAAGAGTTGAAGCGAAGAAGCCAGGGAGATGTGGCTTGGGCCGAAGCCCGGGGAGATTTCACTTCTTGGTTTCGCGGCCCGTACTTTTATGGGCTTCGCTTCAGCGGCGGCGCATCACTGGCGACGCAGGCGAGTGGAGATTCACTAGCGAGGAACGTTTCGTCGATGTCGCTGGAAGGGGGTTTCGCGCGATTGATTTGCTCTCGCCACGTAAAAGTCTACGACCGTCAGATGAATATCTAAACCGCGCTTGCGTTATAGGTTGTCAGAGGGACTTTTAACTTTTCAACTGAGTGCCACGACTCAATTTATTCTAAGTCGAATGACAGGTGGGATTAGGGCGCCCAGGCTACGAAAGAAAGAACCATGGATGTTTGCCAAATATTATTCACGGTTATAAATATTATTTATAACCATGAATATAATCTAGCGGACATCAATGATATCAATTAATAAAAATCACTCTCACGTTAATGACATCGGCATTCAACTTGTAAGGGCTATGAAGAAAATATTCTCGTCTCTTCGTAGCTTAGTGGGTGGAGCATCAGGCCGGAAATCTGAAAACCTGGGCTCGGATCCCAGCGGAGCTAGAGACATTTTTTTTCAAAACTTATAAAATTAATAATCAATATTAAAAAAATATTGATTATGGACCATCTAGACAAATAACATTAACATTCCTATTTCGCTGGTCAAAAAACTATAACATAAATTGACAAAAATAGGTATTAAAGTTCGTAGTTGTATTTTTTATTGTAAACTTGATTTACAAATGAGGCTTTCACAGAACTTCTGGTCTGCTTACATATAAGCAGAGCTTACTTACTCCGAATTTTAATACCTACTGTTCATGCATATTTATTTATAACAACTGTCAATATTTTTTTAATTCTGCATTTGTCACTTTTAATGTGAATTTTAAGATCAGGGATCTAAAAAAACCTTCATACCAAGTTTCATACAAATCCGACGAAATAATGTTTATTGGCCAATTTTTTTATCTATCCCACTGTGCGCCGCGCACATTTGAAGTAAAACTTTGCTGAAAACTTCTACGAATTTTAATGGACATTTCATCAGATGGAAGCTTTTGATCGATTAAACTCACTATGTCGTTAGACTTACCGATAAAAAATAGTTCAACATTCTTTGTGCACTTACCCAGAACAATATTATTATCTTTTTTTATAAGGAAAACGATAAACTTGAATCACTTTCCGAGCTACAGTATAGTTTTGAACTTAACTTCTTTAAATTTGAAGTAATAACTCGAAATAGTTTGTTATTCATAGGGAGTCCGAGCGCTCAGGCTTATACCGATCGGAATTTAGCAATTATGAGTTTTCGGGGAAAAAATCGCATATACGTCTTTAAGCTTATGATGTGCACAACCGAATACCACCTTAAATTTTGCTTAAGACGTGGTATGTCGTGTTACGTTTATTCGGCGGCGTGTACAGTTTCAATTATATAGCAAATAAATTTCAAAAATCTAGTTTTTTATAACGAAACGATAACTTTGAAAGGTTATTTTTCTTATTTTTCCTTCTAAAGTAACCTAATTTATGTAAAAAATACTTTCCAAAGTAACACAAAATATTCGTTGCAACAGAAGATATTCAACAAATTAAACTGAAAGAAAATTGCATGCCCCTTTCAAAATTAAATGCTGGTTGCTGATCCTTCGGTCATTACTTTATATTTCAAGATGAAACTTTGTTCTCAGTTACTTTCAACTGCCTGCTTTGAAATAAAATACTTCGTTTGCATGTATTAAAATTTAATTATAAATAAATTATATATATATAAATTTTAAATATGTAATAATATTGAATACTGGATGAAAGTGCCACTCATAAAATTAATAATACCGGTCATGTAAGACAAAGAAGGAGGGAGAGGAAATCATGTATTGAAAATTGAAAACTGACTAAAAGAGAACATTTTACTATGCCAAAGATAAAAACTTGTTTCTGTAAGATAAAAAAATATATGAACCCCTATAAATTCCTTGAGTGTTTGTTTAAGAATTAAAGAGCGTTAAATTCTTAACAAACATACGAAGCATTATTTTTAATATTTTTACTTTTCTACTCTTTTTTTAAGAATAAAGAATTAAAAAACAAGTACATTTTCTAGTAAAATATATTTTTTTCCTCAACTGTTATCAATTAGATATATATGCAATCAATTTTTATTGTAACTTCTACATACATAAAAGGCAAATGACTGGTTCAGTGTACTAAAGACGGGATTTTTACAACATGCATTATTGTTATATAAGTGATAAATTTTCAATTATTTAAACAATCGTTTGTTAGAAAATGGTATTTTCTCTGCAAATCAGAAAAATGGTATTTTCTTGGAGTAATGACGGCCAACGGCCATACCAAGCTGAAAAAACCAGTTCTCGTTAGATCACTGAAGTTAAGCAGTGTTGGGCCCACACGTGTAGTTATTTACTACAAGAAACTATCCACCTAGAAACACTACCCGAATCGGGTAGTGTCACGCCTACCCCGAAAGGGAAATGACTTAATGGTATACATATAATGACACATTAAATGAATGTTAAAAGTAGTATTTCTTCAGCACATGCATGAAAACCGCCGGTTTTCTACAGTGTGAAGCGGCCTTTATTTTTGAATGTAAGAAAATAGTTTATTAATTGGTGTAAAATGTTAGTCAAACCTTTTTCAATTAAATTTTCTAAATCTTCAATTCACTGCATAATGATTAAACACAACGGCAAATTCAATTAAGAGTTTATGATGAAGCATGAGGCTTCTTTTATATTATTTATATAAATGTTTACTCTTTTCAAATATACTTTTTCTATGTGCTGTCTACTTCAAATTACATTAAGGCTATATCAACCACTTTCGTCCATACGAATTGAGATATCGAGTTGAAAATTTGAGAAATTAAATAGAAGGGACCAGTGAACGTTTACATACTCCTTAATTTCTGGAAATCCAGAATAGAAAAGAAAACAATGGAATTTCTCCTTGCCCTCCAACAGTAAAAAAACCCCAATGATTGTACAGAAATATGATAAGCAAATCAGACATTTTTCATACGTTTTTTTACGTATAAAAAACCTTTGCCGTCTAATACGTATCTAAGTAGTTAGTCAGAATTACTAAACTTCAGAATATTAAACAGACAGAGAGGAACCGAAAAGCAACGCACCATGAGTGGTGAAGCTCAGTCGCCCGCGGCTTCCGAGTGCTCCGCGAATTTCTCAGAAAAAGCGGATCTAGCATCCCAGTTGTCTCTTCCAGGCGATGATTTAGAAGACATGGATACCGTTGACATGTTTTTGACATCAACCCCCTCAAATAAAAGTATTCCCAAAACAGTATTCTCTAACAGCCTCCCGGAAGCTTCGAGCGTTGTGCCAAACATTGCTAACCTCCATCTGAATAGTGCAAAAGTCCCTCACGCAAGGGAGACTATGCAAGCCTCCCAACTCCGGTACAGTATTTTTGAAAAAGAAGAATGCTCCATCATCGTTCAGGAAACCCCAGTTCAGAGAATGCAAAAAAAAGATCTTGCCCCGAACACTTGTGGTCGTTTACTCCAAAAGCACTTTCTAAGTCTGATCAACAACGTCCGTGGCAGTGGCTTCAGAAAGTTGAAGGTTATGATAAAGTCACCCAGAGCGTGTAATATCCTGTTAGAATAAATCCATAACAAAATTGATGGTCTAAATACTTTGTGACGTAACAGGGTGTCATTAGATTAGAGCTCTTCGACTCAACAGAAAAACAACCGATCCTGACATCCAGCAAATTAAAATAATCCCCCCACTAAAACGGTCCTGATAACTTTTGAAGGCGTGGCCCTTACAGAAAGAACCTCTATCTACATGGCATCATTTCCGGTCGACCTCTATAACCCGGAACCTAAAATGTGCATCAAATGCCTTACATTTGGTCGTATTAGCGAACTGGGGCGGAGACCATATGCCCTCCCATAAAAAATGGCCCGAATTTTTAATCCAGACAGAGCTACGTCTTTTTGTGACACAATACAAACTGTCCTACAAAAATGCCAAGTCTATCCTCAGATCTGACCAAGGAGCCGAATATGCCTCCTCCTCCCAGCCACTTTGCCCTTCATCAACAGGTTCAGTCCCCTCCCGCCTCTTCCTTCTCCTCCCTTACCCTTACC
Organism: Andricus quercusramuli; assembly: GCA_932178445.1. Classification (NCBI taxonomy): domain Eukaryota; kingdom Metazoa; phylum Arthropoda; class Insecta; order Hymenoptera; family Cynipidae; genus Andricus; species Andricus quercusramuli. The sequence goes on from CAKNXH010056516.1 coordinate 21,751, forward strand.
CCATCCTCAAAATCTCTCATATCAGCTCCTTCGTCTGATCAGGGTCATAAACCGGGTTCAAATGAATCCAGGTGGAACTTGGTGGAAGTTATAGCCACGGGTCCCCTCAAAATGGAGGAAAGTTAAAATATCTTAAATAAAGTCCTCAATTGTGTGAAACTTCTAACTAAAGCATTACTTGCTAATGATGGCTCAGCTAAATAGATTGAGAATTGTCCAGTGGAATTTTTCGGGGCTTCTTGAATAAACAAGGTGACCTATCAAATATCTGTGGCGATTTTGATATCCTACCTATGTCTGAGACCTTTCTAAAACCGGACTCTAAACAAAATTTTAAAGCAAATAAAGCATAGCAATAAACCTTCCACTTTAATTTTGAATTTACTTCGCTTTTTTTTCCTTTTTTTTAAATTAGTTTCCCTCTTCCATTTAATTGAATAACTTTTGAATCTGTCTCAACTCACAGACTGACCTCATAATGGTTTTTTGACCAGCGAAATATGTATGTTAATGTTTTTTGTCTGCATGGTTGATAATCAATATTTTTTTAATATTGCTTACTAATTGTATAAGTTGTGAAAAAAATCTCTAGAGGGATTTTCTTCACAACTCATAAGATTAATAATCAATATTTAAAAAATATTTATTATCGACCATGTGGATAAAAAACATTAACATACATTTAATACCTATTGTTTATGCATATTTATGTATAATAATTGTGAATAATGGTATTCAATGTGCGAGTACCTAGCACATCTATTACGATAAGTGATTGACAAAAAATTCTTTTTATCTCTCGCGATTGTATATTAATGACTATTGTTAATGTATTTTGTTTTTAACAATAACAATTAATAACTAAAAGTACAGATTATTATCCCTGTGAAATTTTTTAATTGTAAACAGTGTTATATTATTATTAATAGTAAAGATTTTGCGAGGACAGATTATGATCTTGAGGTTTGTTAACGAAATTTGTTAAAAAAAAATATAAATAATAATATTTACAAAGTTTTTCGATGAAGTATCATAAAGCTTCAAACACCGTTTGATTTTTATCTTTAAAAAATAATTAACTATCAAAAAGAATTAAATCTGCGCATTTGTTTATAAATATATTAAATAATCATTTTGATTATTAAACCAATTATTTACATTGAATTAGTATTTTTGAATGAATTTTTAATCATTCTAAATTCATTTGCATTGTTTTTAATCCACTAAAAATATAATGCATTGAGTTTTCCTTTTTTATGATTTCCTTATGAATACAATATTTCTTAAATAAACAAAATCAAAAATCGGCAACCGCACGTTCATGATAAATTTTATACTAAGTCATTACAAAAAATTCAGTTTGTTGAGAATTGCGACCTGCAGCTTAATTTTTCCACGAAAATCCATTTCTGAATCATGTGCGGCGCATAGTGGTCTGGAAGAGGAATGTACTGTTCATAATAATCAATCACAGGTCGTATTTTTTAACACTAGAAGTACCGGGATTTCCTTCCATCTTTGGTTACCACGAGGGGTCAATTGACCCCTACCTGCGTTGGGTGTCAAATAATGATTTTAAACAGTTTCTACCATCAAAAGTCAATGGTAGAAGCATGCTATATTCATATTACACCTTTAATATAAGTGGAGAAGAGTAGTGAGTTCTGAAAAAGTAAAACAAAGAAGTGAAAATGCTCGCCTACCCCAGCGTAGTCTTACCGACGTCGTACAGTGTAGCCAAAAGCACTTTTTGTGGACAAAAGTCTGTCTGCAAACCAATTTTTAATGGATTTTGACGAGTTTTTCTTTCAATTAACCGTAAGGCTTTCGGATATATCGAGTTGGTGCGAGGATTTCGATTTGGCTAAACCAACATTTTGTAATTAACAACAAAATAAACAATATTTTTATCCTAACTTTTGCAGATGTACCTTTTTTTGTAAGATCGGCGAATTGACTAAAGAAGAGCTCAGGTCAGTGTAATTACTATCTAGCAATAGTTTTCAGTAGATTAGAGTCAAAAAAAATTGTTCATAATGTTTTAAACAAATTAATGATTCGCAGTGATTAGTTGTTCGAAATTCACCGTTTTTATACAGAATATGAGAGAAATGTATGCCTAATCATGATTATTTTAAAATATCTGCTGCTTGGGAGCATTGTTCAAACAACTTTTATAAACAAATACACAGTTTTCGTATGTCACAATGAATAGGCTCCATTTTCTTGCAGAATCGACCAAAAATGTCTTGTTAATGACTTCTTTCTGTCATTTTTTTTTTCAAATAAACAACAACTGGTAATGATTGAAACAATATTTGTGAACAAATTCACATTTTTAACATTATTCCACGAAAAGGGCCAATTTTTCGCGGAACCGAAGATGTTTTGTGATTAAATACCAGCCAAAACGCGACAGGGGTCAATTGACCCCTCCCGGTAATAGACCATAAAAACTCGATTTTTTTTCAAAGTGCGCATCCCATATTTCCGAAAAAATTGTCAAATACTCTTATTTATAAATAATTAAAAGTCACAAAACGCCATCTCTCTGCAAGCAACCGTTAGGGTGATTTACCACTTTAAAAATCGAAAGGGGCCAATTGACCCAGCCCGGTACTACTAGTGTTAACCGATTGAAAAGTTCTTTTTTAGAAATGCTCAACATTGCATTTTTAAGAGAACTGGAGTTTCCGATTTGTTATTTTGTTCGCAGAGCAACAATATATAAACAAATAAAGTGAGAGAATTGGCCATTTCAGCATTGCGAATTTTTATATTAAAAAAGAATAAAGAAATAAACTCACTATTAGCCGAAATTATTATTTAATAATTATTTCAAAGATCAATATGTCATCCATTTAATCACATTGCATTTTGAATATTTGTTAATATTATAATTATATTAACATGAATCTGCACCCATAAAACAGAAATAATTTTAATAATCATCTGAATTATAAACAGTTTTTATAAACAAATTCTTACTAGTATTTTTCTCATAGAAAGAATTGTTTCACGCTAGTTAATAATATTTTTATAAGAGTCCTAATTTGTAACGAAAAACTGGCATAAGTTAACATATACTGTTTATATAAATATTTTTATAAACAAATTCTCAATGAATGAGTTTTTCTAATAGCTAAATTTATTTTTCTGACATAAATAATGTATATTTTTAATAACAATATCATTAAACAAATGACTCAGCTGGCTGTTTCATCGTAGAAAACAATGAATTTTTCTTCAGTTATTGTTACAATGAAATTGCTTGCGATGATTAATCAACTAAATTGATTTAAAAATAATTTATGTGATTATTATAAATATTTTTCAAAAAAATACGTAAGAGTTCATAACGATTTCTATAACAAAATGTCACAATCTACCTTTTGATCATAGAAAAAAGTTATTTTTTCTTCAATTGTTATTGTAATAAGCTTAATTGTAATATTGAACCAACAAATATTAATTTACAATAATAACAAGAAATAATAATACAAACAATTAAAATGTACAAATATGCATAAGATATTTTAAAAGGACGCTAAAAGCTACTCATATAAAAATACTTTCAATGCAGCTTTACTCGCTTTTACAGGGTGTCCCAGACTCAAGTGTCCGGACTTATATAGATGTATAAAAATAAAAACAAATAAATTGAAAATTCCTTTTCCAAAAATCAGTTTTAGTTTTTGAGTTGTTAAATATTCAAGCTGGACCAATCAGGAGCGCGGTATAAACAATCGTGCGTACGGGAGCGTGAGTCTAACGCAGTGTATTGAAGTGAGCGCCGAGGTGGAGTTAGCGAGGGGAGAACAGCAGTCACCACACTAGGTTGGACTCTCGCTCACGTACGCACGATTGTTTATACCGCGCTCCTGATTGGTCCAGCTTGGATATTTAATAAGTAAAAAATTAAAAATTCAAATGATTTTTGGAAAAGGAATTTTCTATTTATTTTTTTAATTTTTATACAGCCATATAAGTCTAGACACTTGAGTCTGGGACACCCTGTATAAACATAAATTATGATTTCTTTTATGAGAGCTTGTGCGAGAGACAACTGCCTAGCGGTGAACTTAAAACTATAGTTTTTAGCGACAATTTCGAATCATGTTTAATAAAAATGTTTCATATGAATTTTTTTTCAAAACTGTCTAGAATAATTGCTTATAATAATATTAAATATTATTCTTATGCGTAATACCTAGCTCGAACTTAATAATTGTAATTTTTTTTTAAATTTTATATAGAATTAAATGTTTTCGGCAAAAGTATTTTTCTCAAATCATTTAGAGAAGTTTCGATTATTAAACGTGATAAAAATCGTTATTTACTGACTTGATTATTTGTTTATTAATTATCACCAATGTAAACAAGTTGTAGACCAGTATTGTATCAAGAAATTGCCTTTTCCATGTAAAAGTGATAACATAGACTTTTTGTCTACAAAATTACTTATAGGAAACAGATATATCAATTAATAATTAATGTAATTGACTTAATATTACAGTTAAGCTTATCGCAACAATGATTGAAGAAAAGATAACTTTTCTACGATCAAAAACCAGATTTTGACATTTTGCTATAGAAATTCTTATGAACAATTAGGTGAATTGTTATTTAGTGTCTCATATACAGTGTTCGAATCACTGTTAGTTTATTTTCGGATAATTTCAGTGAAAAAGCGTATCTTTTTCATGTAAAAATGATAAACCTTAGTTTTAAAAAATGTTTATAAGAATCAAATAAATTATTTTTCAGTCAATTTCGTTGACTAATATCATCGCAAGAAATGTCATTCCAACTATATTTGAAGATGAAATAATTTTTTTCTACGAGGAAGCGGCTGGTTGGGACATTTGTTCTATGAAATTGTTATTAACCATCTATATTATATGTGACAATGGGGCCACACGGCAGAAGTGAAACTTTGATCGATTAACTTTGAAATTTCTCGTGAGGAATCATTACACAGGCCGACAAAAATGACATATTTTTTGCACCCAATGACCGGACTATGTGACCCCAAATGATTTTGGTATCCTAAAACCGAATCCGTTATCCAAATTTGGCCTATACGTCAGGTTTTTGAACTATCCTAACCTAAAAGTGCAAAAATGCCTATTTTTAGCCATATTTGAGGCAATATAACACGTTCAGCAATCCCCCCCCCCCCCCCCTAAAAACTGCTAGCGCGATCGTGTAGTGCTTCTTTTTACCTTTTATTTACATTTTTAATCATCTCAAACCAATTTTTGTTCTCCGAGATATGACACACTAACCTTTTCAGTTTCTCTTCGCCTTCTTTGCTAGTTTTCCATTGCGGAACTGAAATGGTTAATATGCGATATCTCGGAGAAAAAAATCGGTTCGGGATGATCCAAAATGGAAATGGAAGACAAAAAAGAGTACTAAACGATGGGGTTAGCAGTTTTAAGAAAAAAAAATGCTAATTATGTTATATTGCCTCAAATATGTCTAAAAATAGCCATTTTTGCACTTTTAGGTTAGGATATCTCAAAAACTTGACGTATACGAAAAATTTAGACAACGTTCGGTCTTTTTCTTAATTCACTCCCGTCACAAAGAAGTTTCACTTCAAAAACACTAGCAAGAATTTGTTTAAAAAATTGTTTATAATAAGTGAGATGAATATTATTAAAATTATTTCTGTTATGTAATTGCAGATGCAATAATTCCGGCTAATAGTGAGTTTCTTTGTTTATTCTTTCTTGAGATAAAAATTCACTAAGCTAAAATGGCCAATTTTGTCACTTCATTTGTTTATATATTGTTGATCTGTGAAAAAAAATCAACAAATTGCAAATCACAGTTCTTTAAAAAATGTAATGCTGAGCATTGCTAAAAAAAGAACGTTTGAATCGGTTAAAAAATACGATCTGTGGTTGATTATGAACAGTAAATTCCCATTCCAGATCACTGTGCGGCAGTTCAATTATCTAATTGTCAGTTATACAGAAAGGAATTATTTCTCCGTAATGTGTCTCGCGAACGGTTAGTGCTGGAACTATAACATTTTTTCATTTATTTTTAATTTTTCGAAAAAAATGTTGACTCAAAAAACTCATAAATCTGACATGTAGGCAAATCATGAAGATCGGATTCGAGTTCAGTTCGAAAAACTAGTACGGAAACGACACATCCCGTTTAAAATACACATAAGTCACATTTTATTGAATATTTAAATTAAGCATGTTTTTAATCCATATTGTCCGCCGATTTCAAATATTGAAATGTCACGCTATTTTATTATATAATTATAAAATTAACATGGTCAGTTTTATCTGATTTTCACACGCTGGTGCATTACACTTCGTGAAGCTTTAATTAATTATTTCTTATACATATCTTTGAAATACATATTTGTTGTGCATGAAAAATAATGTACACAATTGATTAATTTTGTCTTACTTTTTATTGTTTTATAGGTTTACAAACCGACCAAGATTTTTCAAATTACATCAAACATAAATAAAAACAAAGATCATGACGGGGATGATAGAGCATCGTGATATAAGGGAAACCATATCGAGTCCATTGAAACCTTATCAAAATCAATCTTTAAGTCCATTAATAATACCACTTTCCAACTCGCTAAACACTGATGAGGTGGACAACTCAGATTATCACTTTGAGGCGGTGAGGCTGCAGAGTTTTGATAATTGGCCATTGAGTTACATGGATCCAGCCAAGCTTGCAGCAGCTGGTTTCTATTATACTGGTGAGAGTGATAAGGTAAGATGTTTCGAATGTCAAGTCGAGATTCGTCAGTGGTTAGAAGGCGATGATCCAATGGTGGACCATCAGCGGTGGTCAGGAAGATGTAGGTTCATTAGGAAAATACCTTGTGGTAATGTTCCAATCGGAGTGGATCCAGATACTGTTCCTGCGCCGAGACCGCGAAGTCGTGACGTTTGTGGTCCTTACGGAGTTGAATATCGACCAGGATCTGGACCAGATTGTTCCTCGACAACATCTACAAGCTTTCAACTGCCAAGCTCAGCCAAACTCGGGTGTTTTGGAATTAGCCGACCTAGAGGACCTGTGCATCCAGAGTACGCTAGTTATGATGCGAGACTGCGAACTTTTGAATCTTGGCCAAAGTCAATGCCACAGACTAAAGAACAATTAGCAGATGCTGGATTTTATTACACGGGAAAGGGCGATCAAACACTTTGCTATCATTGTGGTGGAGGTTTAAAAGATTGGGAACCAGAAGATGATCCATGGGAACAACATGCAAAATGGTTCTCCAAATGCTTTTACCTTTCTTTGGTGAAAGGACAAGAATATATTAATGATGTCACGGGTCAACACATAACACCACCATCTAAAGAGGTAACATTACAATTTTATTGAATTCTAACCTCGATATATGGGTCATTTCAAATTAACATCGGAATTCGACGCAGGTAAACTTTGCATTTCAAAGCTGTTAAGTATAATATATTGCTGTGACAGGATGCTTAAGAATGCTTTTAAAAGTGTAATGAGGGTAGTGGTAACAATATCCAGCGGTTCAGTTTTAAGCACTGATTTTCATTTTGAGGTGGACATAGTTGACAAGGTATTTCCAAGTTATCTAATAAGTGAATTTTTTTTGTTTGTTTTTAAAAATGACTACAATATTTTCTAAAGATATATTTACAATATCTGTGGAACGTATACATTCAATATGATAGTACTAAACATTATGAAATGCATGAAGTGCATCGCTCAAAATTTGTGTAAAAAATTATACACATTTTCTGCTAAAATGTTACCCTCCAAGGACTAGTGTGACGTATACGTCACATGAGAAATCAAATGAAAAAGCAAAACATAATTTGTTTAGTTTAATGACAATAATTATACTGTGAATTAGAAAAAAAATAGTTCTCGTCCTTGGAGGTTCAAATGAAAAAAACATAATTTGTTAAATTGAATGATAATATTAATATTGTGAATTTGAAAAAAAAAATATTTCTCGTCCTTGGAGGGTTAAAGCTTTTATATTTTACGTTTCTAAGTACTAGATACTACAGAAATACACCTGCGATCCATTTTAGTAGATAAATCGTAAATTTTATACAGGTGAACATAGTTGAGAGTAGATGTAGTTGAATTTTTATTATTTTGCTGAAATAATCTTTTTGTTATTAAAAGATTTAAATTGGCTCATTGGAAGTACTGAATTTGGTCCAGGTTCGACATGTAAAAAAATCAATAATTAAAAAAACATGAATTAACAAATAATAAACCTAGGGAGACATAGTAGAAGTTTACGACTTACAAAACACATTGACGTACTTTTCAAAGAATTTTCTTATGATAATAGATTGAATGCTTTCACGTTAATTCATTATGATAAATTACAATTCAAAATTTTGAAGCTTTTTCGGGTTTCAATCGTGTGCGAAACTATGAATGTTGCCGACGTTTCGTGAAAATTGAAGTTCACTTCTTCAGGGCTGACCTGAAACTGAAGTTTCAGGTTATGTTGTTCTTATATATGTATTCCCCACAATGCCTGTGATTGGCCAGAGCGCCCCATGGTGGGGACTGGTCGAACTTGTTTGGCCAATCTAGCCTTATAATTCCTTTCAAAATCGTTCGGAAACTTCAGGAAATGTTTCCCGAACTTTTAGAAGACAATTTAGATTAAAACAACAGATAATCTAGCGTTTTATTATCGAAGTATAAGTAAAGAAACAGCGGTGGGACGTACTTAATTCGAATTTCGCGGACAAGGCTAAATCTATTTGTATAGAATTATTTAAAGAATTGAAATGATTAAAAACAATTGTTCATAAGTCCTGACTAGTTTTTCGAGGCCTTTAATTTGTACTTTATTTATGCACGGTATTTTTAAATGAAATAATTCTCAATAGAAGTCTCTTTAAAAGGCTTAACTTTTTTTCGTGAAACTTATAGCTCAGGACACCGTTTACTTGAATATATAATATTTTAAACATCAAGCCTGTGAAGTTGGCGGGGGACGAGCATTCCGAAGTTAATTTAGAATGACCAATATACAGCAGGGTGACGATAAAAAAACACTTCTGGATTTCTTAGATTCGAGAGACAAATCGGCAATTTATGGGATTGTAGAAGGCAGATTAAAAAAAGATGTTTAAACAATACATTACTGAGTGAAAGTTTGGGTACTTTGATATTTTTCAAAATTTTCAAATGGGTGTCATATCCTTAATACAATTTCTTATTTAAAAAAAATTATCTTAAAACTCATACACATCTGCGTCGAATGACCAATGTTTGAATTGTTTTCGATCATGCTATAGGGAAATAAGTATAAAAACAGGACTTTTCGCCAACTTTTTGAATTAACAATATCTCCGCAAGTATTCAACATTTTTTAAGTTTGTAGAGCTCATTTTAAAGGGTAAATTCTACACTTTTAACTTAAATCACTTACACATTTGTTCTTGCACTTCTACAGTTCTTCAATTTTTTATATATCTATTATCAAATCACGTTAGGTTATTTTTCGTTACGTTTAACTCTTCGCAAAATCAGTAATAGCACACCAACAAATGTATAGGTGATATAATTAAAAAGAGCTGAATTTAAGCTTTAAGGTGAGCCCTAGAAACTAAAAAAATGTTGAATCATTTCTGAGATATTGGTAACTTAAGAAGTTGTAAAAAAATCCTGATTTTTGAAGATTTTTCCCTATGATCTGTTGGAGGCCTTTACCAGTGAGTAGAATATCATTTTTTAACAGAGATCTCGTGGTCTGTGCTGTTAGATTGCCGATAATAAGAATCCTACTCTATGGTAATTTTTCTTTGTGCGAATTAATTAAAAAACCGGGAAATCTTTGAGACCAGGAAAAAACTGATAAATATCAGCGAAATTATTTTCTAACTGTGTAAGTCTTTAAATCTTAGTTTTAGTAGCAACACTTATCCCAGAGCCTTACAGCATAAGTTGCGCTTTACACGACCTTACACTGGCCACAGACGATGTATGTATGTACTCCGTCGCGCCGCCACCACAATACCGCTACTCCCATGCATCAGTTTGCGAAATTCGTTTCCGACATTTTCATCATCTACTGTTCTTCCCAGAATACTAGTTCTACCTCGCACAACGCCGCTGTACCGTCTGCGATTTAAAAAAATGTTAAACCTCAACATTATTTCAACAACTTCTGGAGATTTTTGTTAATATTTATTGATATATTAAAAATTTTATTTATTTGTTAAAAATAATTTTTTTAAACAAACACGTATATCTCGACAAAAACGTATATCTCGTTTCAATGACGCACCTCGATATTTTTTTCGCAATCATGAAAAATGATTACTGTATATATTTCAGAAAAATTGTACTCTATTAAATGCTCCCAAAATGCGGCTAAAACGAGAGGTACATAACTTAAAAATTCAGTGTACACTGATTAAATGATTGCACTGTGAAATTGCAATGTGACAATAGGGTGATTGCAATGATCTTTGTACACCGATTGCGGGAGTTGTTTACCCCTCGGGTTAAAGCTTTAATAGTGAATATATCTTGAATGAGTAGAGATTTACCCAGTCATATTGAAAATTCTAAGCATTTGGGAAAATTGTTCAATTGAAAACAGCATCTTCTACTCTAGGTGTGCCTTTGACCTCGTGTAGACGTTTAAAGCACCTGAGCAAATGTTACGATGCTGCATGCCCCTGATCAGAATGATTTTACTTATTTGACGAATTCGCAAGCAAAATCACATTTAAACCATCGATAAACAGCAACAAATTTACTAAGCACTTGCCGCGTTCGCGACCGTGTCTAGCAGCCAAGTAACGGGTCATTAGTACCTGTGGGAGGTGGTTGGATAATAATAAGAGACCCTCTATGGCCCAGGCGATTACGCGCTCGGACTATACACCTATATACTTTTTCTGTGCCAGCCATAGGTGATGCGTAATCAGCTCCAGGAGTGGGGGGGGGATGTTTTGGCGTGTTCCGCGAAATGTACTCGCGCTATTAGTTTTCGGCCCTTAACTTATAAACGGGGAGTTTTTGGACAAAAATGCATGGAAGAAAATTTATAGAGCAGAAAATTTCTTTTCAGGACCAATACATACTTTTTGGATTACATCAATTTGGAAAGTCTTTATTAATATTTTTTAAAGTGCACGTTCAAGCACTGGGATATCATTTCCACACCACCCCTGAGGAAGAGCTTTTAGTGCGTTTTTTTTACTGTGGTCTCCCTATAGGCCTATTCCACTGATCATTGGTTGATAATATTACTCGGAATAAAAATTATCTTCTTTTGTTGATAAAATTTTAGACTTTGTATTGGGATTTTACCGGTATTTGCGATCTCTTTAGATGGAGAAACACTTCTCAATTAGCAAATTTCTCGATCTAAAACCTTTTTTGCCGGAGTTATGCATTTTATTCCACCCATGGAATGAAATGTACCTTTCCCAGTTAAGTTTTTTATATTGTAATCCGCTTTGTCAAAAATATACTAGAAAAAGGAATTTATGTCTAAATCAGGTTTCGAAGAATTAACAGCAGATGCTTCAAATAGCGCGACATCCTTGTAGCTTGAGCAGAAACCCAAAGCTGCAACTGCATTTACAATATTTTTTGACGCAGCTTATCTGAATAACAATACCGCCAGAGAAAGTAATAGGCAGGAAATAAGTGAAAGAGGTCTTGTTGCTGCAGTTATGGCATGACCGATGGCTATAGACATTTTTTGCAATTTTTCAGCATCAGTTTTTTTAGCTTATACGATAACTGTATCTAAAAATTCACTTAACGTGGGTACAACTGAAGCATTTGCTTCACACATACAGTCCTTGACATCTGGGTAATCTGTTATATGGAGTGCTTCGAATATCTTCTTGTACTATATGTCCCACTGCTGTCACAATTCTCATACGTTCTTCTTTTTTATTGCCTAATCGACCTGTATACCATCTGTTTATGACTTTAAATCCTGATCCGCGGAAGCAAACAATTGTTGGTTTGGCTCGAGTTTTAGCCAACATTACCTGATCCCCATAAGTAGTAAGTAATTTTGCTTCTAATGTTTTTTCCGTCACCGATGATCCATCGGGCATATGCTCTTCAATTTTTCTGATCAATTCCTTAAGAGTGAATTGACATTCATCACTCTCATCAATAAAGGAGCATAGTTCACCGAATGCAGACATCAAATTTTGATCTTGAAGTCTTCCTCTCTTCTTAGTTAAGGATGGAATCTTTGTAAAAACATTTTTGATGGTAATGAGCATCTTCTGCTATAAGGCATGATACGCTGTTTATCCGTCTTGAAACTTGCTCACCCCATTCGTCCTTCCGGTTTGTAGTATCCATTAAAATCGTATCTTTGAGACTTATAGTACGTACCATGTACGTGAGGGGACGTAGGTTTTTCATTTTCTTTTTTTCTGCTTCTGGGTCCCAATTTTCGCCACGAAACAGATATTTTGTCTTGAAATTAAATATTTCGGCAAAACGCAAAACTGGATTATTCTTATCTGGATCGTTTTGTCATGTTTTTAAATCTCGATTAATATTATGCTGCTTAATATACTCCCGTCTACATATTGTATGTACTTCTATCGAGTCGACCCATCGTAATAAGTTCAGGTATCCATCTTTGCGAATTTCACACACTCGTCTAAGGTTGTCAATTCCACTTTTGACTTCGACTGTCTCACCTACACTCAAACTTTTTTCGCATATAAAATATTTACTTGTTGAAGCCATGATGAATTTCGAAACACAACTGCCTCATAGTACTTCAGCATCATTACTGCTTACTCTGTAGACAAGTGCATAGAGAGGGTCCCTTTCTTGAATCTACAGGGTATAGTATTTATGGGGTTCCGTATGCGAAGAAGAGTATATTCCGTCAGTTGAGGATGCTTGGGACCCTTAAAAACGAGTTCACCACGTACAATCCATTCCCACCCGCAGATGGGTCTGGACCCTCGTAAAAAATCTCAAGTGGTCTAGCCTAGCGCCAGTCTAGCCTCTTATCGGCACTTCAACTTTCACTTTTCTTGCGATATATTTTCAAATATAAGAGTCCAAGGGCTGAGTAAATCAATCTCTAACAGAAATAATGAGTTTTATAAGAAAACTGAAGAAAGCGATTTTTGAATTGTTATATATTTAACTATGGAATGTTAAATAATATTTTTGAAAGAATTTAATCTTTCGTTCATAAACCACAATAAAAAAACCACCAAAAACTCTACCTTACAGGTACGTGGAAATAAGGTCCCAGTGCTTGCACGTGCACTTTAAAAAAAATTAATAATGACTTTCCAAATTGATGTAATCCAAAAAAGTATGTATTGGTCCTGAAAGGAAATGTTCTGCTCTATACATTTTCTTCCATGCATTTTTGTCCAAAAACTACCAGTTTATAAGTTAAGGGCCGAAAACTAATATCGCGAATACATTTCGTGCAACACGCCAAAACATCCCCCCTACTCCTGGAGCTGATTACGCATCCCCTATGACCTGTACAGCGAAAGTGTATAGAACTTTTTTCATTGAAAATTCTATTATAAATATTTTCACTCCTATTCATTTTTGTCCTCCGGCGCACCCTTTCGTATATAATAGCCAAAAACCAGCGCTACTACCCGTCTAAGGGATGTTTTTCGAAGCTAGGGGTGTATGCGGCGCCGATCTGATGGGGAACTTTTTTGGTATTAATTTCTAATGCCTTCAGGGACATGATTGTGAAGAAAAAAAAAACTTTACCTTTTTTTTTCTGAGAATCGACCTTTTTCGAGCTAATTTCCCCGGACTATAAGACGGTTAGGCGGCCTTGCTTCCTTGAGTCTTATCTGTTGACCAGAGTAGGCTTGCTTTTGGATTTACTATTGTCATCGAAAGGTTACTTTTTTTCTACCACTTTTTCTTTTGTGTCTTCCACGCGTCAAGACTGATTAAGTTCAGAAATATTAAAAATGATATTTCTTGCGTGAGTGCTGTTTTATCGTGAATGTAATGAACACAAATGATTCGGGACCAGTGAAGTTTGCTCTTGCTGCTGGTTTTGCTAGCCTGTCCGAGATCTCATTGCCTTTGATGCCACTTTGTCCAGGAATCCAAAGTAGAGTAATGATAGATGATTCTTTTGTTGCAATACTCCTGTGCCGTGTAGGCGCACTGGATGACGGTCATAATCTTAGATTGTGAGGCTGGAGCGTAGGACCACTTAGGGACTGTGAAGCCCATTCCACTCCTTCTACGATAGACATCTACTTTTTCCCTATCCCTGGATCCATCTGTGAATCAGTTGTGGCCATCACTAGGCTGGTGTGCTTTGCCATTAACCCATTCCTTTCTCGTGGATAGGCTAGAACGATACTTCTCGAAGAGATTGACCATATTTAATCTACAAGCTGCTTTCACTTCTCGTGGGCTAGCCGCTGTTTCGGGCCAAGTTAAGCTACAGGCGGCTTTGAATGTCTCAGAGGTGTCACTTTCTTTTCCCCAGACCTTATGTAGCCCGGAAAATGTGCCTTGATCATGTGAGCCAAGACCTCCTCGTCCGACACTGAGTATCCTCCGTCGGGAAATTTCAGAGTGCCGAGGATAGCATCCGGATTTTGACAAAGCAGCTTCTCCAGTCTAGCTCTCTCTCTAGTTTCCCTGCTAAAATCTTCGAGTTCTTCGTTCCACCAGTGTGTCTCTCTAGCCCTCCGGACTCATGTGGGTAAACAGTTTCTTTCATAAGTAGATTTGATGGCCTCCGTGAAAATATTGGCTTATATCTTTGGGGTGTCCAAGTCACTAATTAACCTGGGCACCTCCGAGAGTGCATTCTTTAATTCAGTGGAATACTGGTCCCAGTCCCTTCTTGGATTTCTGACCCACGTAGGACCCGCGGGTGCGGTAGATTTCAACTCGAACTCTTATCTGTGAGTGATGTTCGTCTCAGACTCTTAACTTCCTAACTTTGTTTGCAAAACTGCAGGTACAGAGGGTGAAGTCAATGACTTCTTCCCTGACCGAATTTTGAAACGTCTGGGTATTCCCCGTGTTAAGAATATCTAAATCAGTAGTGATTAGGTATTCCAATAGATACCTCTTGAGTTGATGTCCGTGCTACCCCACGAAGTATAGTGGGATTTAGCGTCGCACCCCAAACAGAAGAGGAAGATCCCTTACCTGGCAGTACTCGACCAGTAAACGTACTTCCTCTGGTGGGTTGGTTTCGCTGCCAGTATGAAAAGTAGATCGATCCCATGACTAGCATTCCCATTTCTCTATGATCTGTGGCTATCACCATTAGATCCTCGAACATAGTTCTAGCAGCGGAACAACGTTGACTTCCTTCGCCAGTATGCAGGCCCTTGGTTTGGCCTCCTTGGAGTCCCTGTAACAAAAACCAGCCCCCCCCCCCCCCCCCCTAATCCCCTAATGGTATCTCAACCTAACCAAGATTCATGTATTAGTGAGATACCTGTTAGCCTCACAGTCATGTCCCTCTGCAGAACCAATGAGGCGCCTTTGCTGTGATGCAAGTTAATTTGGTTAATGGCTAGGCCGGGAGCAGTCATTTAGGTCTGCCCCCGATGTTCATCCATCCCGACTGGCTCCTTCTGTCCCTGACCGGTAACCCTGAAGTTGACCTGTCCAAGGTGGTAGAAGGGTCTGTTATTGAGGACCGCAAGAGACCTTGCCTGGGATTCAGGGATCTGCACAACTAGGAGTTGTTTAGGACCTCCCGTTTTGTGCTCTCCCTGAGGCCGATTGTGCTTGACGATTCGCCAGGACAATGTCTTTAGTGAGGGGTTCAATCCCTCCAAGCTCCGAAGGACCACGGACGGATCTTCCAGCTTACCTGGGATCCACGCCGTAGCCCTCAGCATCCTTTGGAGCAATTCAACCCCACCCACTTTTGAGGTCTGCACCTTCCCAGGGTCTTGTTTCGGCCATTGTATTTTGCAGCCAAGCTTTAGCCGCTGGGTCGACTGCGACAAATATGAAGACCCCTCCCTTGCAGAAGGCGGTCTCGATTTTTGGCCACTGATTTAGGGACACTTTCTAGCGCCATCCAGGTGGCCTGCTGCTATGCTTCCTCAGTTTCCTTTTCAGAGAACCGTTGATGTCTTTCTTTTTTTGGGGATGGGGGAACTCATTGGCTTCTCCCGTCTCCATAGCCTCATTCGAAGGGACCTTAAATTCCTCAGCTCCGGAAAGAGCCGGGGGCACAGCCATCGCCTCACTTTATCAGGAGAGACAAATACATTTCTCAAAAATTGAACTTTCAATTTAGAAAAACAGCAAAAACTTACTCCAGAGATATATCAGTCATGAAATTACGAGAAAATGGAAGAATATTTATTTTTCGCTCAAGATACATGTTTCAAATTTTGACGGTCTGTCATACTGTAACTAGAACCTCATACGCGCTCTCCTCTTACATGCAATTAAGTTAAGTGTAAATGAAGATCAGTAAAATACCATGAAATTAATTTGTACTACTTTAATCATTTTTATTTGTACACGGCTTTGCATGGGGCCCTCTCACGATGCAGATTAAATAATTGTGCAACTCTATGCTTCCACCTGCTGCTGATATAAATTCTGTTGATTCTGAAGAATTCGCCATCATATCTGGTATTTTAGTACAAGTTTTTATAGAAATACATAATACATTATATAAAAAATTATTTTTGAAATTCAGTAATAATAGTTCGGTAAATGAAAGACGAAAGGTAGAAACTGATGAAAAAGGCGATAAAAATGATCACTACATCTATCGTAAACTACCACCCAAGACAGATTTATTGATAAACATCTTCGATAAACGTTAACTTATACTTAAAAGATTTCAAAAATATTTCACAAACTTTTGAAAAATATCGTTAAGATCCATATCGCTATCCAAGATATTTACACATCAAAAACCGAAATTAAAAAGTGAAAAGGCGAGATGAAAAAAAATTTATGGTTCTAACAAATTACTGGTTATATGTTCGATCGAGTGTTCAATCACAATATAGATAACGTAAAAATATATTGCAGAGGAGAAATTAGTCCAAAATATCTTGAAAAAGCAGAATATCGTTGAATTGGAGAGATTATGAAATTAATGGAATTAATTAAAAAAAAGAAAAAAGACTGAAATTAATGAAAAGGAAAGTTTTTACCATTATAAAATATTTCCATATGAATGATA
The DNA here is from genome assembly GCA_932178445.1 of Andricus quercusramuli. Taxonomy (NCBI): domain Eukaryota; kingdom Metazoa; phylum Arthropoda; class Insecta; order Hymenoptera; family Cynipidae; genus Andricus; species Andricus quercusramuli. The sequence goes on from CAKNXH010056516.1 coordinate 38,942, forward strand.
TATATATATATATATATGTTTTTCTTGTATAAATAAAATTGTTTAACATGTTCGAATGGTTTTGATTTTAAAATTAAAAATAGCCAAACTCTGAATTTTTGTATGAAAATTGTTTGAATCAATATTTTTTGTAAATTTGCAAAGCATCGTAGCAAAGAGTGGTTGAAAAGACATTCTTTGTTGATTTCGTAAACAAATTGAGCCTTTTCGCTAAAAAAATAGCCAAACTCTGAATATGTGTATAAACATTGTTCAAATAATTAATCATTATAGTCAATTTGAAAAGTATCATAGCGATGAGTAATCTCAAAGACATTCTTAGTTGACTCCGTAAAGAAATGGAGCCTATTCGTTAAAAAAAAGCCAAACTATGATTTTGTTTATCAACATTGTTTAAATAATTAATAATTATTCTCAATTTGCAAAGTTTCATAGCGAAGAGTAATGGCAAAGTCATTTTTAGTCGACTCCGTGAACAAATTGAGCCTATTCGTTTAAAAAAACCAAACTCTGAATTCGTTTATGAAAATTGTTTAAATAATTAATAATTATTGTCAATTTGGAAAGATTTACAGCAAAGAGTAATCGCAAAGACATTCTTTGTTGATTCCGTAAACAATTGAGCCTATTCGTTTAAAAATATCCTGACTTTGATTTTGTTCATAAAAATTGTTTAATTAATTAATAATTATTGTCAATTTAAGAAGTTTCATAGTGAAGAGTAATCGCAAAGAGAGAGAGAGAGAGAGAGAGAGCGCGCGAGCGAGAGAGAGAGATCGAAACCGCATCTTAATCTACTTATGCTATTACATAACCATCTTTTTACATAACATAACAAATCTTTGCGCTTCTAATCTGAGCGACTTCCGTTTCCTTTTTCTTTAACTTTTGTACCTCCATTTTTCGATTCTTTTCACATCCATTCTTTCATTCTTTCTCAGTCGCTCCTCTAGCCTCCTCCAACTCCTTCATCCAATCTTCCCCGAATCCATCCTCCCCCAGAAACTTTACCCCATTCTCTTTCCAGCTTCCTTTATCATCTATTCCTCTCCTACATCCTTCCCATACATGCTCCCATGTTTCCTCTTCCCATTCACAGATTCTGCACTTTTTCTTCTCTTTTCCCAATACACACCTTCACTTGCCTCGTTTCCCAATCTAAATCTTGCTATTCTTGTCTATCTTCTCTCTCCCCATCCCTTTTCTAAATACTTTGGTACTCCTTTCCTTTTCATCATCTTATACCATTTATTATATTTTGATTACTCAATCATCCCCCATCTTTCTATTAATTGTAATTCCCTCTCCCTTTTTTTCAATTCTTCATAGATTACTCCAGTCCCGCCTTCTATATCTCTAGCATTAGAAAACTCCCTCCTTTCTTCTTCCCATCTCGTTAATTCTATCGCCCTCCCTCTCCTTTCTTCTACCATCTAAATCTAAAAAATGTTTTATTATTTTTTTTAATTTAATTTAATTTTTTTATTTATAATTATTATTGTTAATAATATTATCTTTGAATAATGCTATAAATGGCGGTTTTTTTCTGAAATTTCCAACTTTTTGTTCACTTTTCACTTGGAGTGTGTTAATATTCAACTTAATATAGAAAAAATAGTTGTTTAAACAAATTATTATTGTCTATAGCTATCATATTTTATATTAATGCCAGATAATTGCGGGTTTTTTCTGAAATTTTTAACTTTTCGCCCGCTTTTCACTTGATGAGGTAATAATTAATGCAAGTTAATAAAAATAGTTGTTTAAAAAATTTATTATTGTTTATAACTATCTTCTCTTAAACAAGTGTTAGAAAGTTGTGGTTTTTTTCTGAGATGTTTAACTTTGCTTTGGCTTTTTAGTTATGAACAAATAATAAATGAACATTAGAGAAAAACATATTTGAAACAATCTCTTTCTTTTTCGTAAATATATTTGGCTGGGGGGGGGGGGGGGCGCTGATATCAAAATATGTTCAATTCCAAAGTTTTCCTTTGAGCCTTGCTATAAACTTCTTCTTGTAATTTAAAACAAAACTTTCACAAGTCATTTGCATACCTATTTCTCCCAACTAGTCCTAATTATTCAATTCTTTGTTTTTATTTCTTGAGTAAGATAGCTTTTTTGTTTAAATTAATTTTTTCAAACATTGGGAAGAGAGCACAAATAATTCACTTAACCCTTACTTGCAACTGTGGGGTGGATTACACCCCAGGCTTTTTTTCTTAATTTTATGTACCTAAACGTGAAGGAAATCGCTTTTCATCAATATTTGCCAATAACTCGAGACTGCTAGTACCTATTCAGGACATTGGCATAGCACTGCAATAGTTCACGCGTCTGTGGTAACTGTTCGAATTTGCGTGTGGTGTCAAACACCCCAGTGTGGCAAGTATGATCAAAATTGATTTTTTGGGTTGAATTTTTTTAGGAGTATATTTTGATTCCAGAGTGAAGAATATAGTAATAAAATATGTGATTCTAGCCTTGTGTGAAATGTACACAAGGCTAATTGTCGCACATGTATCGAACGGTATTTCTTGATACGACGTGTGGAAAGCTTGATTTAGCATACGCTAGCGTGCGCAATATCGAGCATTGCACAAGGAGTGTCAAAAATTACTATTATACTTCTAATTGATTGGTTTTTCTTCAGAATAATGTTTCTTATCATTTCTAGTAAAAATAATGTAAGATTTTCTTTTTTTTTCAAAAATGAAATATAATTTTTTCGCAAAAATGCATAACTAATTTTTCCATAAAATTTCGTCCTTCATCCCTTATAATAAATATATTTTCTAGACTATCCTGTTAACTAATATTTTTTTTCTTGTAGTAACACATCATTATGAAACTCAGCTGAAATTTTAGCCCTTAATATTAGAAAATATAAAAAATATAAATTTTTTTGTAAAAATTGTCACTTTTATTTTTTTTTTTTGCTTCTGCACATTTTTCAGTGTTCTTAAATTTAATTTTTGGCTATGTAACCTATATGATCTTTTGAAGTGAGTTCTTCAAAAGTTCCATACCAATTTCCAAAGAAAAATATCCAATAGTTAATTTTTATTACAGTTTTTATGGCTGGGGTGGCCGACACCCCAGTGTGGCAAGCGTGGTACTCCGCGGAGGTTGAGGTTCATTTATTATTTGATCATAACTAACAAGTCAAAGCAAAACTTAAGATTTCACAAAAAAAGCAACTTTCTAGCATTACTGTAAGAGAATATAGTTATAAACAATAATAAATTGTTTAAATGAGCATGTTTGTTAACTTGCATTAATTATAACCTCACTAAGTGAAAAGTGGGCAAAAAGTATAAGTGTACAGAAAAAACTGCAACTTTTCAGCTTTCATCTAAGAGAAGATAGTTATAAACAATTATAAATTGTTTAAACAACTGTGATTGATAACTTGCATTATTTACTAATCTACTGAGTAAAAAGTGGATAAAAATTTAAACATATCAGAACATTAATATTCTCATTAATAAAGAAGATGATAGTTCTAAACAGTAATAATTTCTTCAAAAAATTATTTTTGCTACACTGAATTCATTATTAACGCACCCTATGTGAAAAGTAGACAAATAATTGCAAATTTCAGAAAAAACCGCAACTTTCTAGCATTGTTCAAACTGAATATTGTTAATAATAATAATTATTAATTGTTTAAACAGTTAATTTCGTTAACTTTAATTAATTATTCAACTCACTCCAAGTAAAAAGTGAACAAAAAGTTGAAAATTTCAGAAAAAACTGCAATTTTCTAGCATTATTTTAAGTGAATGTTATTAACAATAATAATAAACTATTGAAATAATTGCATTTGTTAAAATTGATAAACTGTTATCTGTTTAATTAAGAATTGGACAAAAAGCGGAAAATTTTCGAAAAAACCGCAACTTTCTATCTCCATTCTAAGATAAAATAGCTAAAAACAATAATGCATTGTTTAAACAATTTATGTAAACATCGAATAATGAGTATAAAGTAGTGTTTTTGTATTAGAAAAAATTTTTATTAAAAAAACCGCAAAAAATCGTAATTAGCAACAGAAACTCGCAAAAACCATTTTTTCACTTACGGGATTTTTTTGGGACCCTATAAAACAGACTAAGGCCCATGTATACCCGAACGCAAACTCGAACGCCTACGCGACGCACTTTGGTACGCATTTTTGAGTTATACTGAGTACTGTGTGGAGACGAACAGCAAAACTCGTCGCGGTCCACTGCCGTGTGGCGGCAACCGCACAGGGCTTCATCAGGAATGGATGTTCGCGGGAGTATGAAGCTGCAGTTCGCAATTCTCAACCGATTCACTTTTTTTAAATTACTTAGTACAAAATTCCTAGCAAACTCAAGGTTCCTGATTTTTTATTTTGTTTATTTAAAAAATATTATATTAATATAGATAGAAGAAAAAATGGCAAAATCTAAGTATTATATTTTGAATGGATTAAAAACAATGCAAGTGGATTGTACTTAGTAATATTTGTTATTTCAATATTTTCAAATATTTCTTTAAACTTGGTAATTATAATATTTCCAACTTTTCTTTTTCATTCTTTTTATTCTTTTTCGAAAATAAAGCATTTTAAAATTTTAAATCCTCATTATGTATATGAAGTTTATTAGTAAAAATGGAGGTTAAGAAGGTGTATGTCTGTAGTATGATGTAGGCTTTGTGAAGGCCTAAAAAAGGACGAGATCTTTAAACAGACATTTTTGGCAAAATGTTATCAACAATGGAAAATTCCTCTTCACAGAAGAACTATGCGAGATAAAATTAAGATGAGAGTGCACAATTTAATCTCGCATTACTATGCGAGATTAAATTATTGTGAGAGTGATTGTTAGTCAGAATATCCATAAATTATTAACAATTAGAATAGTTACAAACAATTTTTGGCATAAATTTGGAATTTATGTTTTTTTTTCAATTGTGGTTTGCCTTTTATCATCTGACTTGATGCGGATATTCTTACAAATAATATATGTTCAATTATATTTGTGAAAATACAACAATTGTTCATGTTTTAAACAAATATAAAACTTTGGCACTTTGGCCTGGAAAATAATTTTCTGCACCAAAACAGCTTTAAATTTTTGTTATAGACATTTGCAGTCACTATATGTAAAATTAACAATAAGCGATTGTTATTATTTATTGTTATTAGTTATTATTATTAGTAACAATTTCTAGAAAAAAATAAGAATTGAAATATTTATAAACTATTGTTGTTGAAAATGTTGTAATTATTGGTTTTTCCAGTCCTGATTTTCCTTCATCATCTGAATTGATGCAGATATTCTTGAAACTAACACAGGTTCAATTATATTTCTTAAAATGAAACAATTTTTAATCTTGTAAAGAAATGAGATAAGTAAACATAAAGCTTCGGCGCTGTGGCCTGGAAAATAATTTTTTTGCACTATGACTGCTTTACATTTTGGTTAGAGAGATTTGCAGTAAAAAAATTATTTTCAAGGTCAATGTGCCAAAGTTTTATATTTATTTATTTCATTTGTTTAAAGAAGCAACAATTGTTGGATTATCACCAATGTTATTGAACATATATTATTTTTGAGATTATCTGCAAGAATTCAGAAGCTACAAGGAACACCGTAATTAAAAAAACTACCAATTTTAAATTTGTGCAAAAAATTGTTTATAACAATTGTAGTTGTTAATAATTCATCGATATTCTAACTAACAATCACTCTCACAATAATTTAAAGCATTTTTAGCTAAGAACAAATGTTTTCCAACCACAATTACGATATCTGGCTATTTGTCAATTTAATTTGTTTATAATAATTGAAACATATAATAATCAAATTATTTATATTCTAGGAGTACTCTTGCGTTGATTCAAGGTGATTCACATTATATGCGAACCGCTGTTGAAGAGTAAATAATAATTATGTGACAATCTCGATTTTCTCATACTTTGAGAAAACATATAATAATTAAACAAATGAAAATTCAAAATATCTATGTTTGAAATTTAGCGCTCTTCAATTAACAACGAACAAATCGCAAATCGGGGCAAAATTGAAGTCTGTAGACTTTTTTGAACGAAAAATATCCCTTTGGTCCCACTATGTTTAGCACAGTGGAACGCATGTACGCGTTTGCATTTGCGTTCGAGTATAAACCAAACCTTGCCCCAGTGTGAAGGCGTACGGTCAAAACTGTGAAACGCGTCGGGTTAGACTTTCTGTCAGCGTTTCGGCGACGCGCTTGTCCAGTGTGAACCAAACGATTGCTTAACACAGTTTCTATCCTAATGCAAACGCGAACGCCCGCTCGCAGTCAGTTTTGCGTTCGAGTATACATGGGCCTTAATGGGGGTGATACTGGTATTTCAAAAGTTATATTTTGCAACACCCACCTCAAAAGTTGACGTTTGCATGCATGTAGATGGTGCCTAAAGGGCCTTATTTGAGCAGACTGTGCGCGAAACAATTTTCGCGCATGCCTAGTTTGAAGATGGGTTACTTTAGACACTGATAAAAAAGCTACGCATGCGCACATTCGAGATGAGGTACTTTAGACACTGGCATAGGTAACTTTAAACACTGGTGTTGGTATCTTCTTCAAATAAATGTACATTTAACTTGAACAAATGTTTTAATGATTGAAGTTTTATTTTTAAGCTTTCGTAGCCCCCCCCCCCCCACCCCCTCCGGGCAAAAAAGCATAAACGCCAACATTTTTTTTCAATAATTTTTTTCCAACAAATTTTTTTTCACAAATTTTTTTTTCAAAATTTTTTTTCACAAAATTTTTTGTTTTGAAATTTTTTTTTCACACACGTTTTTTTTCAAAAATATTTTTTTCCACAAAATTTTTCTTCAGAACATTTTTTTCAATTTTTTTTTTCAAACATTACAAACAATTTTTTTTTATAATTTCTTTACTCCACTCTATGCAATATAAAGTCATAATTTTTCGTTACCACCGCCTAACAATTTTTTCGGACGGGCTTTGCAAAAAATAGCGTGTGATACACACGCACTCGTCTATGTTTTCGCACTCGCTTCGCTCGTGCGCTAACCACCGAAATGTTGAGTTTCAACACGATTCAGCTAATATTGAGGATTCTGAATAAAATTGACAAAAACGTATTTTTTTCTTATGGAAAATGTATTAAACTTCATGATGTTTGCGCCACCTCTAAATATCGTTAAAAAAATGTATTTATTTTAATGTGGATCTTGACAAAGATTGCGCAGCTGTGTTAACAATGAGTTTCAGCTAAAGAATTTTTCGCAAATTCCACAAGAAAAACGGCATTCTTAGTTGAAAAATGCCTAAGACGAAGAAAATGCCCTCATAATACTGTTCATAACAATTACAATAATTAATAGTTAACCAAGTGTATCAAAAAATTTCAAAAATTCGTTGTCAAGAGCTGATTACTCGTTAAGAGAACAACGTTGAAATGTTGAAAATAGCCAGAAAATGCATTTTTCAATTAATTTTATTTAAACAATGATCAATTGTTATTGATTAATAGCAAAAAATGGTTGATAAATAATTGATTGTTAATTCCTGGGTGAAAAGTAAAATTTGTTTGTTCATAAATACATGAGATGATACAAATTTGTTGAAAAAATTGTTCTTGAAAATAATAACTGTCGATTGTCATTGAAATGTCCCTAAAGGTTTATAAATTATTTATCAACCTTTGATTACGTTGAAAGAACCAAGTCGGAGCGTCGGAAAATAGCCCAACAGTGCATTTGTTGAATAGGTTTATTCAAATAACCATCAATTGTTATTAACTGACTAAATATATGATAACCAGGTGTCATTGTCGAGTAATTTTTGGTCGATTTCCTAGGAGAAACTTGATTTATCACATCATAAATAGCTGATGTCGATAATGGCTCATAAAATTTGTTTATAAAATAGAAAAAAATGCAATAACTTTCATGTGTTACATAATAAAAACTCTTTTTGTCTGTAAATTGTTGAGATTTAGTGCGAATCATGTGACGAATCGCAGCCAATCCCCGTGAAAGAATTTTCGTGCAATTATTCCTATTTTATTTTTCCAATTCCACATCATTGATGTAATTTAGGAATATACACTTGTTTCTTCAAAATTAAAAATTCCATTTTTGAGAACGTATTTTGACTCTTCTGAAAAATCGTTGATATTGCGCTTGAGCTATTATGAGGATAAATCCATCAATTTTGTCTATTCTCGATCGTTCAGACGTGAACGAAACGAAAATATCAGCATGGCCAAAAACGAGTCAAGAGTTCGGTTGGAGTTGAACCGAATCGAAATATGAGTGCGGGCAAAAATGGTTTAGTCCACGCGCTACCGGCAAAAACGAGTTAAATCTTTAACTCGTTTTTGCTCGTAGCGCTTGGCCTAATTCGTTCTTGCGCTGAGAAATAATCCACCCGCTTTTGCTCCGACTCTTTTTTTAATCCGCTTTTGCTATCGGCCCCTCATATATCTTTTCGTTCCCTATCCTGACTCCTCGTGATCCTTTTCTCTCAATTTCTTCTTCCAAGTCTGATATCACCCACGTCCCTTTTCTAAACCCTGCCTGATTCGGTGGCTCTATCTTTTTTTCCTCAACTTCTTTCTTTAACCTCTCCGATAAAACAGTCACCTATACTTTATAAAATGTTGGCATTAGTGTCACTAGTCTATAATCTTTCCGTCTTTCATTATCCCTAATACGTTGACTATTTTCTCCCTTGTAATGTCCTCCTCGTCTGTTTCCCTAACATATTTATCTCCTTTCCTAACTTTCCTCCGTATCCCTCTTAGTAATTCCATAAATATTATTTTCATTCTACCCTCTCAATATCCTGGTTTAGTCCTTTTCTTCTTCTCTATTTACCACGTTCCCAACCTCTTCTTCCGTCGTAGTCTTCGCTGCCTCTTCAAACCTTTTATTTTCCTCTTCTTTTTTTTTATCACACAACTCAGTATACTCCTCTTTTCTCCTATCCTCTCCCAGGGTGTCTAGCGGACCGGGAAATCGAAAAAAACCCTGGTATTTTATTGGACCGTGAAAAAACCGGGAAAACCCCAGGAATTTTGCTTATGACCGGGAATTTTTTGTATTTGATCGAAAAATCGACTTTTTTCTACTTAATTTTCTTTTTATTCCATTTCCACTTTATCCACAGTCGCAAGGTTCCTTCTTATGCTTATCCTAAGTACCTATTTATGTAATTTTTGACATTCTCATCCTGATGAGAAGGAATTGGTTTTATGTAAAATTTGTCTTAGTCGGGTTTCATCAAATCTCCACGTTTTGAGACCCACTAAGTCAGAAAAAAACGATTTTTAGGCAGGTAAAATCTGTCTGTAGTCTGTCTGTATTCTTTAGTCTGTCTGCAGTCTGTACACACTTTTTTAAGACCTAAAAGAAAAAGACAAGTTCGTCAGTCAGCTATTTTGGATCAAAATTCAAAAAGTTATAGCATTTTATGTACCTACAAGATTATCATAACAACTTTTTGAGTTTTCTTCAAAAAATCGAACATTCAAATTGTGTGCTCGAGCAGCGGGCAGATTTTTTCTATGTATACATGTTGAAATTCCTATTTCTATGTACACATGGACTTCAAAAAATCACAAAAAGACATCTAAAACTTGGTCGTGGGAAAAATATTTGACCGGGAAAAAACCGGGAAATACCCGGGAATTTCAAATTGCCTGATCACTCGACACCCTGTCTCCTTCACTAACTTCTTTTTTGCTTGTGCACTTTAATACTCTTTTTATTTCATCTATCATCATTTTCATCTCATTTACATTTCCTTCTCCCATTTTAATATTCCTGACCTGTTCCTTAAAATGTTCTTTACCTTCCATTGGCCAATCCCCTCTTCCTACTCTATTTACTTTTACTTCCTTTTTAGCCTCATTGTTATTACTCTTTTCTCCCTCAATTTTTATAGCCTCCAAGAATTTAACAGTCTAAAATTTTAGGTGTTCCTCATTTACAGGCTATTTAATCTCAAAGACTTTAAATTGGGATTTATTCAATTATTTAAAGTTATTAATTTAAAATTCGAAGTGTCTCGTCTCGAAATTCGGGATGAGAAGTCAAATATTTTTCATAAGCTTGGGTAATCGTCTCGAAAATTCGGGACGACTAGTCCATCCCCTTTTCCAACTCCCCCAATTTTTCAGGACGACTAGAAGCAGCCTTTAAAATTATTTTATTTCAAACGTTTATTCAAGCGCTTGGTGACATTTCAAGTTAAAATTATTTAACGAATCATTGGTTTTAATTTGTTTTCCAACTATAAAATATAATTATTTTCAAACGATGAAATTTTGAAAGATTTAAAAATGAAACCAAACCATTTCCAAGCTTTCAATAAATGCTTTTAATTCACGATTGTTTATTTTTAAATGATTCCAGTTTTAAATAATACAATGTTGAAAGCTTAAAGCTGAAAGCTGATCTACAAGATATTTTTTTTTAATTGGCAGTTTTAAAAGATTAAAAAAACGGGAAAGTCATGAAACTTTTATAAAATATGAAATCATTCTGACTTTTTTACATTCTCATAAGAGAAGGTATTAGATTTGTGTAAAATTTGAGGCCCCCCCCCCCCCCTGTTGTTGTCAACTGTCCACGTTTTGAAACCCTTCTAAACCCGAAAAATACGGTTTTTACGAATGTGTCTGTATGTCTGTCTTTGAGCACGATAACTTTAGAAAGAATTGACAGATTGGATTGGCCTTTGGTATACTCTTTTACTGCCATAAAATGAAGGTCACGTTCGTTAGCTAGCCATTTTGGATAAAAATTCAAAAAATGAGGGCATTTAAAATATTGTCGGCTTAACCCCACTCACCCTTAATAAACTAAGAAGGCGTGATCAGGTAACGATATACCTGAGAGTGACCCTGACGACTAATTGCTGGTCGGAATAAAAATAAATAAATATTCGGTTCGGTTCATTCTGCTTGCTTCGGCTGGGTCGGTCGTGAGTGTTGTCGAGTGTACACGCATTTTGTAGTCCCTCAATAAAGTATTCTTAATTGTTTCAAAGTAAAACATTGTTATGATTACACCACGAATTCCTAAGGGCACCACAATTGGCGACGAGGTAAATAATAATAGGCTAATTGAATCTGAAAAAAATGAATAAGTAAAAAAAATTATTAGTAAAAATAAAAGTAATGAAGTGGATACACTTCTACCGAATTAATAATTAAATTGAATTCTGACAGGTTTATATGTGGATTAAATTCCAAAAAAAAGAGAGAAAGGATTACATTCTAAGAGCAGATTAAATTCTTCCAAAGCGAGTGGATTGAATTCTAGTAGAAGAGTGGATTAAATTCTACTAGAAGGATGGATATATCCTCGATTAGACACTTCGATTGTGAATCCATGGATAGGGTTTTGCTAGCCACGGAATGGAGAAAGTCGGTACGTTCAGTTAAATTATATTTAGAAGCCGAGGAAATCACAAATGTAGTAAAAAAACAAACAAATTACTACACCTTGGAGGCCCGCAATTACAGGAAATTGCTTTTGGGCTACCAGGGGCTATTGTAGACTACGATCCGGACGAAAAAAATTACATATTAAAAATTCTAGTTGATACCCCTGACAGACATTTCTCACCACAACAAAACTCATGTTATAAGGTGTAGACTACAGGCGAACAAATGTTCGTTTGGAAATACTGAAAAGGAATCGCGGGAAATCATTATCAAGGATAAAATAATTGACACATGGGCACCAGTTGATTTAAAGATAAACCTTTTGGAAAAGGAGTTTCCGTTTAATTATTCGATTGAACGATGCCCAATATATGAGCAAACACGAACCCAGAGTAACATTATGCGAAAGATGGACTCGGTAGAACTAGAAGGAATTGGATTATAGATAAACCACATTGAGAAAAAAAAAACGCAAATTTCGGGAACCCGCAATACACACAGAATGTTCTCGATGTGGAAATCAAAACCACCATTCCACGGGGGTAAAAAGTTGTCCGGCGATAAATATTAAATGCCACCAGTGTGGTCACGTAGGGCACTTTCCAAAAAAATGTAGGACCGGGAAAAAGGCTGATTTAACTATCACAATATATCAAACATCGTGTATATGTTGTCGTGTACATGTTGTAAAATTGAAAACACAAACAATCCTGGCGAGAGCCCAAGATACGACGTAATCCAGATTGAAATAGGTAGCAGAGCAATGAAAATGCTAATCGGTTGAGGATCTTCCTGTAATGTGGTCAACGGACAAGATTGAAAAACGCTAATCAGAAAAAATGGTGCCATATTAGAAATCCAACACGACGCACTATAGGTCAAATTGCATTTTTCTGGTTTAAAATCTAATATAACGAGAAAGAATAGAGATAACTCAACAAATTAAAATAAAAATAAAGTTCATGTTACGTGGATTGAAGGAGAATATGTAAGAATGCCTACATTGCTCATTGTAGGGGTTGAAGTAAGGGGTGAAGTCGGGCATGTTTAAAAAATCGATGACCTTTTGCTTTTTTCTTTGCTGAATCTCAAAGGGAAATCATGATATCGATACAATTTTTCTTTTCAATTGTAGTAAATGTAATGCAGATTAAGGCAAAAATTATTAGGATACCATCAACTTCTAAATTAGTGGTTCAAATAAAGGGTAAGTGGCTAAAAATCAGAATATTCGCTGAAAAACATTGTAAAGGGTTTTCGTTTTTCCAAAAAGATTATTTTTTATTTTTAATGTATTTTTATAACAAGAGTTTATAACAAATTTGTAGTTCTTTTTTGGTTGAATAACTTTTGACTTTTCTCATTTTTTTTCGTACCTTGTCATTTTTCAAAAATGTAATTTTTTAATTTTTAATGTTATTTTTTAGGAATAAAACAAAAACTAAGCGTGCTATCAAAAAGTGATTAAAACAGATTATAGAACTTTTTTGGGTGCATAATTTTTGTATTTTTATCTTTTTTTGTATCTTGCATACTTTCACCGCAAAATGGAATTTTTGATTTTCCATTTTTTGTGCGATGAAAATGTGAAGTTTCGTTTTTTTTTTCAAATTCAAAAAGTTGTTATGATAATCTTGTAGAGCTTTCAAATAGGAACGTTTTTCTTCTTTTGACTCTTTTCATATCGTGCGTTGTTGGGCTTAAAATGTTCATTTACGTTTGTTTGTTTGAATTTTAAGAGTGCTACGACTCTGGTAATTTGCTTTTTAACAAAAAGAATCATTAGAATAAATTGTTCGTCTTTTCGTGCTGGCTAACGAACTTGAGCTTTCCTTTAGGACACTTGATGAGTATAGCAAAAGCCAATGCAATCTGTAAATTCTTTCGAAAATTATCGTGCTAACAGACTAATAATCTACAGACACACAGACAGAAAGGCACATTCGCGGAAACTTGTTTTTTGGGTTTAGATCTTAAAACGTGGAATTTTAAAAAAACGGGGGGGGGGTGTCAAATTTTACACAAATCTAATACCTTCTCTGATGAGAATGTAAAAGTTGTAATTGTAATGGATTTTAACAATTTTATTATTATTACTGAAACTAATAATAATGAATTTAAATTTAAAATTTAAAGATTTTTCGGGTTTCAATCGTGTGCGAAACTATGAATGTTGCCGACGTTTCGTGAAAATTGCAGTTCACTTCTTCAGGGCTGACCTGAAACTAAAGTTTCAGGT
>CAKNXH010056518.1:0-58634 GCA_932178445.1 Andricus quercusramuli
TGCCTGCCTGCACCGGGCAGGCAGGCAGAGGTGTGAAAGCACCATCAAACTCAAACTGCGCGGTCATAATAACAAAATGGTGGAATTAAGCGGTTGCGTGACTTGGACGAAACAGAGCCCTCAAGTGGCTAGACCACATGTATTTATTGGATCATGTCACTGCTCATGCCGGGACCGGGTCTTCGTAATTCATACGAATCATAGGTTCATGGACTTCATGGTTGGCTGTTGATTTTGATTTCACTCTTCAACGTACCGTGAGTTATTCTTTGTACGCGTAGAGGGTAAAAACGCTTTGAAAAATAGAAATACTTCTGCTTTTTTTCGAGTAATAGTAGTTACAAATTGCAATCATGGGCGGTGATGATATCCTTGGTGTTACAACAGGACAACCCAATCTATTGAAACAGGAACTATCAAAGCTTGTAAGTTTAATGTTCAACAATCTTTTTTGTCACGTTTTTGTAAGTGAGGGACGTGCCTATTTTCTAACTGCATCTTTATATAAATATTCAAGTTTATTTTTCATACGTTCTAAAAATTATATTTTTTTAATTCATCTTCCACTTATGTTTCTGTTGTATAGTGTTTAGCTATATATGATGCAACCTAACCTCAAGTTTCATTTCGGACGCGTTTCACTTAGTATACTGACATCCAGCTTTATAGCGAAAGTTGTTTTCACTACCCTCGTGAAAAGTAATAGCAATTGAATACCATTTACAGATTAGATTCAAATTAAGTTCAGTATTTTCTAATATGTACCCCTCAGTTTATAACTGCATTGCTTTTAGGTTATTGAAGTGGACCAAGGTCAAAAGGGCCGTAGTCTTCTGGGGACCAGAATATGACTGTTTATGCCAGGTTTAAGACAGGCGACATGTTCTCTTTAGTTTGTATTTCTTTTCACAAGGGGTGTGACCGGACTCACTTCTCGTCCATTACAGTCCACACTTTTCTTCGATTTGCTTCGATTAGGGCTGTTCGAACCACGGTGCAACATCCAAATTCAATCGCCCCCTTATACTCAATAAATGTTAGAACTAGATATTTTTCAGATAGCAAGCCCAACTTCTTTTTTAAATAGATGTGTGTCTATACAGCGAAAAACTGCCTAATTTTATAAATTTTTGGTGCGCGACTTTCACCTAACAAAGATGTCGAAATAAACGGAGTGCCTCACTTTGCCCGACAAAGCTGGGGAAATAAGAATGAAGCTTATTTCGCCCGTCGGAATATATGCAGGAGAGGGAGACGGGCAAAATAAGGAGAGTAGGTTATTTCGCCCGTTGGCATATAGACGACGGATTGTAATGGAGAAATAAATCATTTATAATTATTATCATGGTGGGAATGAGTGCATTGAAATAAATTAAAGTGATTTCAAACATGGTCAAATTCATAACTTTTCAAATGCAAGTGAATGTCGTTTTCTGCCGTTAACGTTTTAATTCATCTGAACCTAAGTTATTTGCATTTCACTTCAATCCTGTTTAATCCTAAGGTGATTTCTATCAATGAATGAATACATTCTAATTCTGTTGAAGAGGGTAGAAACTGAATGCAAGTTAATACCTCTTAATGTTGTTAGGCGAGGACGAATGTTGAAGTCAACTTAATCCCTTCCTCAAAGTATAAGTGACAACATTTCAATCCAGAACAATTCTATTTGGCTCCAAGTTCATTCAAGTATGTATGTATGTATACCATTAAGCCATTTCCCTTTCGGGGTAGGCGTGACACTACACACTACTAAGTCAATCCCGAACAATGCCTCCGACCATCAAATTCACAACACTTTGAAATCAAACGAATGTCATTTTTTGCCATACTTGAAATCATTTTAATCTGTTTAAATGCATATCTTTTTACCGGGGTAATTGCAACAGCGAAAAAAGTGACGCGAAAATCTGTAAGATAAATTGTGTTTTTTGTGTGCAGCATCAGATATGAGAAAAAGATTGTGGTTCATAGAGATATTCAAAATTTCTTCCTGGAATTATTTAATGCTAGTTTGGTAATAGTTGTTTTTGTGAATAAATTCCAACAACACTTGTAAATCGAGTTTTGTTCGATTTTGGGAATATCTTTGGGTTGGAACTCAATCGTACATTAAAAATGGTTGATATTCAATTATTCATGTTGATAAATGTTGAAACGCGAAGTGTTGATATAAAAAATTGAATGCCACGCGCGATTTTTTAAAAGTACACATTCCTTTGTACAAAACTGAACAAAAAACTACTGTGACAAAATGTTGTACGATCAGTAGTTTTTAAATTTTTGAGACTTATAAACAATCACTGAACCAGTGAGGTTGATATGTTTTGAGAACTTCAGGTTGCTTCGAAATTTTTTGTCTCTGGCGAATATTAGAATTACTGGCTTGAAGTGCATCACGTTCTAGAGTTCGCGCAGGTAGGTATTCACTTGTCCGAAATTTCATTTTCCCTAAAACTCATTTTGCCGAAAAAATCACTAGATTACTAGCCGCCTTCGAAACAATTGATAGATGGGCTTCTATCAATTGTTTCGAAGGCGGCTAGTAATCTAGTGATTTTTTCAGAAAAATGAGTTTTAGGGAAAATGAAATTTTGGACAAGTGAATACCTACCGTTCGCGCAAGATGCTTATGTATGCGTGGGAATAGCGAGCTCCCATTGGTTATTTACAACTCTCGATAGTTTAAAAACTATTGATCGTACAAAGATTTTGTCGCAGTTGTTTTTTGTTCAGTTTTGTACAAGGAATGTGTATGTACAAGGAATATGATAAGTTCCCTGTGATTGGTCACAGAAATAATTTTGGTCAAACCCCTACCCTTTTCCATCGTCTCGTGGAGGCGAAAAGGCACCCCTGGACTGCTCACAGAAATAATGTTTTGTATTTATTATACACAATTCTTGTAATTTAAACGAAATATCGATTATTTGCCTAGACGATCCCAACTTTAGAGGGTTGGCCTGTTGCGCAGTGCGTTTATTGGCTGCAGGTCACGCGTGATTCAAAATAAATATTAGTGTTTTAGGCTGTGAATTCAACTAGCAAGATGGCTGGAACCGAGGGTCAAACAACAACACTAGACACATGGGACGAAGCTTCATTTTTAAAAATAATTTCATATCATAAGCGTTTCTTGATATTTTTTATTTTTTTATATCTATTTTCTCAAATAATAAAATCGATAATTTTTCATTCTTATTATGAGCAATTTTCGTAATTTAAATTAATAATGGATTAAGTTTAACTAACAGATAATTTTTCTTTCTAAAAACATGATTTTTGTCAGTTTTGACCTTGAAAATTATATTTTCCGGTATTTGCAGGATTTTATACGTAATTCTCTTTTATTTCGAAATTCGCTTTTCGTGAAAAACGGCCGGCAAGCAGCTTCCTTGCCGGCGCCGACAGGGTAGACTTGACGTTTTTTTAAAAGTATTGATTAATCAATTATTGACAAAAGACTCTCAGTATAATTGTTGTCACTTCAATCATTTCACGTAAAATGTTCATCTGTCTCAAACAAATTGCATATGCATGTCTTTTTATGAAGTGTATTGTTGTCCTTCAGTAGGTTTCATTCTGTCCTACAATGATCATCTCCCACCTATTTTTGTTGAATAATAATTTAAACTTTGAACTAGGCACGGTGAGCCTCAACATTATAAATTATTGCTCGCAAAGTCTTATTTTACATTTAAAAGTGAGTAACAGAGTATTATAAAAGAATTAGGAAAATTGAATTCTGTTTGTTTTATAGAGGGTTTTATACAGTAAAAAAATATTTTATTGTCAATAAGGTTATTGAAGCGTTTTAGCAGTCTACTTTTTGCATTCTCATCAGAGAAGGTATTAGATTCACTGTCTAGTGGACCGGAAAAAAAACCGGGAAATTTTTGTTTTCTGCGATACCACGCTGAAAACACCAGTTCCCGTTAGATCACTGAAGTTAAGCAGCGTTGGGCGCGGTTAGTACTTGGATGGGTGACCGTTCGGGGAATACTGCGTGTTGTTGACCCGTCGTGGGTGTGGTGGACCCACACTGGTAGTATTTATCCACCTAGAAACACTACCCGAATCGGGTAGTGAGGCAATGAACTTTCGAGTTCGAAATGCTAATCAATTTATTTATTTTATCGAAAAATCGACTTTTTTCTACTTTATCTTCTTTTTATTCCATTACCACTTTATCTACAGTCGCAAGATTCCTTCCTATGATTATCCTTTGTACCGATTTATGTAATTTTTTACATTCTCATCCTAATGAAAAGGTATTGGTTTCATGTAAAATTTGTCTTATTCGCTTTTCATCAAATATCCACGTTTTGAAACCTTCTAAGTCAGAAAAAGCGATTTTTACGAAGGTGTCTATCTGTCTGTAGGCACGATAACTTTCGAAAAAGTGATCAGATTCGATTGCATTTTGAATGATTAGACTCAAAAGAAAAGGATAGATTCGGTAGTCAGCTATTTTGGATAATAATTCAAAAAGTTAGTGCATTTTTAAAGTTGTTGAGACCATTTTTTGTCAAGAATTGAAAATTCTATGTACGGATATTTGTAGTACTCGGAATGGCGAACAATTTATCCTCACGACTTTTTTCGATAGAGAACAAATTATCAGAGTTATAGCATTTTCAAAATTCCAAAAAGAGGGCGCCCACTTTCTGGAAAAACAGGGAAAACGCAGGGATTTTTTTTATGAGGAAGTCACAGGGAAAATCGACAACCGTTGCGCTTAGAGTTGTTTCTTAGCTCCATCTTCACGGAGAAAAATGGAATTCGAAAAATAGGAACTGAGTCCTATATTTCGCGCAAATCAGATCCAGGATGGATTTTACTAGGAGAGTACTGTGCGCCCAGCGCTATATCCAGAAGGAGAGTCTGCAATGGTAGCCTGCAGTGGATGCCTACAGTTTAGGAATCAGTTCCGACTCAGTCGGCAAAGAGGCTAGAAATATTCATCGTAGATCCCGATTCCTAAATTACTGTTCTCAGTTCTGAATTTCTGAACACGATCCAAGATGTTTGGGATTCACGTTTAAATTTCCGGTCCTCAAAACTTGTTCCCAAATCCGCATTTTTCTCCGTATTCAGCCCGCAGCAATAATTTTCAGAACTTAAGTAACCTCCGAGCCCTTAGTTCAAAGAGAACGAATGATGTTCTTAATTATTGCAGAATAAAGTGCTTATATACTCTGACATTGTTGCATCCTGCGATGCGCCCGTTGGTTGTGTGTGTATGTGTGCGCGCCCGTGCCTGGCGGGGAGACGAAAGCAGTGCAGTGTGAGGAAAGAGTGGGAGGGGGGGGGGGTGCAATGAGGTTCATGATGCAAAACTAATCTCAGGTGGCAGCACCAAGCCGAGTACTAGACCCTCTGTCAATGAGATAACAATTTCAAGAAAAGAAATTTTGTTAATAAATATAAAGTGCCATTTATACCTTGTAAAGATAAAAAAATATACTTTTCAAACTTTCTTATCAATAATTATCACATAGCATTCGTAAAAGGTCGATAAATCCTTTTCTGACTGTCACATGCAAAGTGAGGTTAGGTCTACTATAGTTCACCATATATCCCATTGTATGTTTAATTTTCCCTCAAAGTATAAATTACCTTCGTATATAAGCACTAAACATATATTTAAAGATTATTTATCCTCGTATAAGGTAGATTTTGCATAGCGTTTCGTAGGGTACGGTAAACGCTAAACGATACGCTAACGAACGTCGGATAGCGGAGAAAGTTAACGTTAAACTTGTAGAGCATGCTTAGAAACGTCATCACGTGACTGGCGTTTACCGTATGGGGTCGTGCATAAATTACATAACGCGATTTCCCGACAATTTTGACCCCCCCCCCATGTAACGCTTTTTCCGACTTTTTCCTGTAGTTTTTCCCCATTTATTTAAAAAAAGGTTTGCCCCCCCCCCCTCCCCCCTAAAAAGTGTTACGTAATTTATGCACGAGCCCTATGCTACGAAACGATATGCAAAATCGCCCTATCGTTTAGTAGCATACGGTAGACGCTAAAGTCACGTGATGACGTTTCTACGCATGCTCTACGAGTTTAGCGTTAACGTTTTCCGCTATCCGACGTTCGTCAGCGTATCGTGTAGCGTTTACCGTTCAATCATGAAAAGTGACATTACAAATAAACAAATTAAATTTTTCGGCAAAAAAAAACACAAGTTACAATAAAATGTTTCATAAAAAAATTGTTTTCAAATTAAATCTGAAAATTTGATTTTAAACTTTTTTTCTCGTGAGATTCATGATGAGAATGTGTTCGTTGAAGTAGAAGGAGCTTTAACAAATGAGAATTCACAGTTACTAAATTTCAGTTTTTGATGGTTTGCCCTTTAATTTGAAATGTCTTTTGCAAAAATGTTGGGGATGTGCAATGAACGAGCGCGAAGCGCGAGATCCAACAGGTGCGCGCCCCAGGCGCGGTCGAAGTTGTGAGCCGCGCGCGATGAGAATCTGCTCGCGCAACGGGTAATTTTTTTCTATGTATATTATGTTAAAATTTCGATGCGTACGTTGACTTTCAAAAATCATAAAAATACGTCTAAAAATCGTTCGGGGGGAAAAAATTTGACCGGGAAAAACCCAGGAATTTCAAATTGCCTGATCACTAGACACCCTCGATTTGTGTAAAATTTGACCCCCCCCCCCACACACACACCAACGTCTCCGTTAAATTTCCACGTTTCGGGACCTTCTGAACCCGAAAAACAGGTTTTCGAGAATGTGTCTGCCTCTCTCTCTCTCTGTGTGTGTGTGTGTAAATTTTTAGTCTGTCAGAACGATAACTTTAGAACGAATTTACAGATTAGATTGGCCATTGGTATACTCGTTTAGCGTCCTAAACTGAAGGTCTAGTTCGTTAGCCAACTATTTTGAATAGAAATTCAAAAAGCTAAAGAATTTTCAAAAATTTTGAGACGACTCTTCAAGATTAAAAAATTCTATTTACGGGTATTCGCAGTATTTAAAAAGATGAAATATTTATCTTTATGATTTTTTTCGATAAAAAAATGAAATGAAGAAATGAAGAAAAGTCGACAGAAGCAAAACATTTCTTTTTGAACACCCTACAAGATTGTCTTAAAAACTTTTTGATTTTTTTCGAAAAATGGAAAGTTGAAAATTTGCAGCCAAATAGCGCGAGATACGGTGAAAATGTTCATAAACAGAGTTATTGGTTCTATAAAGATATACAAATTTTCCATTTACCATTTTTTGATGGGGTAAATAATTTTCGTTTTAAGGGCATGCTCTCCGGTGATCACGTGACCAAACCAGTCCTTGGTTATGAAATTTTTTTTGGTGTTCACCACATCCAAACGCAATGATACATTGCTCTCAAAATTTGGAATATAGAAAATGATACAATAAATTGCGTTTGTATATTTAGTTTCAGTAATAACTTTGAAAAAAAATTTCCATGTAAAAAATAAATGTGGAAAATTTCATAACCGAGCTTGGTTATGTGATCTCTACTTTACCGACGTTGAAATGCTCCAAAAATAATGACAGGTTACGCGTGTGCAGATACTTATTTTTTAATTTGCAACGAATGTGCAAGTTTTATTGTATATATTGCTTTTTTGAATGTTCAGACGACTTAGTCCAAAATTTGTGTCAGTTATCAACATACGTGAATCAGAAAATCTGAAATGCATCAAACCAAAAATTACCTGCACGTACCGCAACTCGAATTGTAATATCCTATTTTATCAATTTATAAATGAAATTTCCTTGAAATTATAAACATATTGATGTATACAAACGTTCTCTAGTGCTTTTTATTCAATCGTTCAAATTTTAAACACGATATGTCAATCCGTGTGGACGTAGCGAGCACAACAAAAAAATTAAAATAATTTTACACATTTATTTTTTACATGGAAATTTTGTTTCAAAATTATTACCATTCACATTCGTTGCAACGTTACCATGCACATTCGTTGCAAATCAAAAAATAAGTATCTGCCCACACGTAACCTGTCATTATTTTTGGAGCATTTCAACGTCGGTAAAGTAGAGATCACATAACCAAGCTCGGTTATGAAATTTTCCACATTTATTTTTTACATGGAAATTTTTTTCCAAAATTATTACTGAAGCTGAATATACAAACGTAATTTATTGTCTCATTTTCTATATTCCAAATTTTGAGAGCAATATATCATTGCGTTTGGACATGGTGAACACCAAAAAAAAATTTCATAACCAGCAAGGACTGTTTTGGTCACGTGATCACCGGAGAGCATGCCCTTAATCGTGAAAAATACTGTTAAAAACACAATGGTAATGAGTGGGCTTCATGTCAAAAACAGTTTTTGGCTCTGCACAATGATTGTGTTTTTTGACACGATTGCTTTTCGAAAGTTTCACGCCATCTGATCTATGATCAATGTCCAAGCCCACTAGCTTGGCTTCATGTGTAAGGGGTAAGATTATTTGAAATCGAGATGTTTGTTTTCATAAGAAGCTTCGTGGATGTGGTACTCGTAATACACTTATCGCTTTAAATAAGGAACATTCATATGCTCGCAAAGTAGAAATATTTCGGTATATATACGATTCCTTTGACACCATTTTCTCAAAGAAGGCTCTTTATTGACACGTTATTCGCAACCCCATGCCACTTCTCTGTGGAGGCCTGTGGAAAATATTGTCATGAGAGTTGACAGTCGCCGTGTGGTGGCGCCAGCTATGTAGTTGGCCTAGAATTCAAATAATGCAAAGCAAAAGTGTTAAAATAATAAAGTTTGTTGAAGAAAAATAATTTTCTGATCGTTCTGGGTAAAAGATAATGATCTTTAAGATTTTTTAAATCTTTTGAGTTGAAAATAATTTGCGAAAATCGTAAAATTCACTGCCTTTAGACAACACTTTCATCAAGTCCCCTAAAAACCTTTTCTCGGATAATATCTTCTGGGTTGAAGTGCCACGAACAAACTGCATCACCAGACTTCAGTTCGACATCATCCCTTGAAATGGCTATTTGCCATTGTTTAATAATATTCGGATCATTTGGCACTTTGAAGAATTGAATCTTGTTATATTTGTCCTGCTCCCGATTACTTTTATATCCTGATTTACAGTCAAAACAAACGCACTTCACCATTTTTTATTAAAAATTTCAACACCGCGGATATTCTGGAGCATCGGTAAATAGATGCGGATTTTAACATCTAAAATCAGTTTTTCTCAGTTTTCTTTCGCTTAGGAGATGGAAAATGTCGCAAAGATCACTTAAAACACTTAAACATTATTTGACACTGTCATTATATTACTTTAAATATGTTATTAAATTCAATATTATCATTTTGCCATGTATTTGCAACGATCATAGGCCAACTGCATAGCTGGCGCCACCAGACGGCCACCGTCAACACATAGTACATTTTCAACTCAGAGTTCCAGGGGGCTGGTTATTCGTATTTTGACAAATTAATTTTTGATTTTACCTTAGCCATTGGTCACAGTTCATTTATAGTTCAAAAATTTCAAAATTTGACAGTACCGTTTTTTTTTTAAATTGAAGCTTTTAAAATTTCGAAAAGATCTGTGCGTTTGGATTTTTTATAATTAATTTTGTTAATTTTTTATTTAACCACAAAGTTGACATTTTTAAACTTTTCAGAAATTCCAGGTTTAAAAAAGGTTTTTAGTAGGTCAGTTCGGTCTTTTCGATTCGATCGGCGTTTCAATCGAAGGTCAAAAACCGACATTCGATCCGTACTACGTTCAGATTGGTTTATTCGATTCGATATACCCACCGATCGAATTTTGAAAAACCGTCCTTCGATCCGTGCCGCGGTCAGATCGGTTTTTTTGATTCGATAGGCCCGCCGATCGAATTCGACATTTGATCTGTACTACGTTCAGATTGGTTTATTCGATTCGATATACCCACCGATCGAATTTTGAAAAACCGTCCTTCGATCCGTGCCGCGGTCAGATCGGTTTTTTTGATTTGATAGGCCCGCCGATCGAATGTCGAAAAACCAACATTCAATACAACTTTTGAATCGGTTTTTCGATAATTTCTCTTTAATTGAATAACTCTTGAAATTCAAGAAAGTTGACAAATGTCTACAAAACGAAGATTTTTTTAATCTTGAATGAATATGCTCAGAATCCTTATACCTATTATTTTCACAATTGACAAACTTAATAAAACAAAAGTTTTAACGATAACTGATGTGACAGGAAATTATTCCAGTCCATCATTTAATTATAAAACTTCATTAACTAAACCATCCGTGGACGTCAAGATGAGAATTTTCATCGTTAAGTCGACTTTGGGACTTTGACGTAGAATTTTGAATTCAAATTTGTCGTCGATAAGTCAAGTTTCTAACCGACTCGTGATTGGATTGCCGGTCATAGAGTCTTGGGACCCAAACGAGAGTTACGCGCGACAATTAAAATACTCGTCCACGAGAAAAGCGAAAGAGCGTCACTTGCCGTCGGAATCTCGTCGAAAGACATTGTATCGCGAATTTCGTCGGGGGTCTGTTTCCCCCGTTGTAGACAATGTTACTAATCATATGAATCGTCGAACCACTGCGAGTATTATAACCGATTTTATTGGATTAATTCGAAGGAATATATTAACGTTGCATTGAAGACTGTAAGTACAAATTTATATAAAATGGTTATTTCTGGAATTTCGCTTATAGTCTCTCAAAGTCCCAACTGTTAAAAATTCAGTAAATAAAAATTAGAGGAATTTAAAAATTCAATTTTGATTAGTTGAAAATCGATGAAAATTTAAAATTGAATTTTCAAGATTTGAATTTTGATTTTTTTTTTCATTTTCAAAAGTTTAAAATTCAATTGTTAAAAAAATACGGTTGAAAAATCCATTTTAAATTTTCTTCAATTGTCTAAAATGAATGTTGTATTAAAAACAAGTGATAAAAATGTCACATTCACATAATTTTTCATGACAATTTAATAAAGGGCTTAGCGGAATAAGCATGGGAAATCGGCCCCCGTTCGTATGAAGCTTCAATTAATGTCATAAGTTCGTTTCCATGTGGTATGAAACTCCACCAAGTTTCAACTTAAAAATCCCATTATTGTGGGAGATATGGAGGGGAAAGCAAAATCGAAAAAGTAATTTTTCTCGAAAACGGCTCGACCGATTTTTATGAACAACATATATGTTTCTAAGACCACTCTGAAGTATTAAAAAAAAATTGATAAATTTTTCGAACAAATAATAAGAATTGAAAACATGTTTTAAAATTTTGAAAAAAAAATTTTTTCTATGTTCTTTTAGAGATACCACTTTTATTTTCTCAAGAAAATATCCTTGCATTGTGTACTACAACTCAGATTTTTTATGATTTTTTTTGTGTGGTGGAATATAGTTAAAAAAAAAATGTACGTAACGGTGCGGCGCCGCCCGCTGCCGAGGTTCACGGTGGATGGATGGGACCCATTTTTTTAAAGGACGTCTGCACTTTGCCTATACACGTATAGTTTCCAGAGTTTACCACGAGGAGGTTGCATTACGTTTTTAAACTCCTTATTATCGGGGTGCCTTTCTAAAGTGAGTCCCCTCGCCTCTCACATCAGTTCATAATCATCGGGCTGCTTTTTTTAAAGTGAGTCCCCTCGCCTCTCAATCTCCTTCACTATCACCGTCAATTACTGGAATGCAATTATCGTTCTTAAATAAATCGCTCAGTATTTCTGCTGGTTTAAAAACTGTTGATAAATACTTTGCGTAAGATAAATCATAAACGATAGCTGCAATGTGAGAAGAGCAACCAACTGTTCTTCTACCATTAGCACATTCACATGCATAATGTGTCAGACCCGAAACCCCAACGCTGTTAGGCTTATACCTTAAAAAACATCTATGTTGTGCGAGAAATATGTCTGGATGGAACTTTTACCTTCAGCACATTTTTCTCATCTTTAACATATTGTATATTCAATGTGCCATCTTTATTGACCATTTCAGCTAAATACGACACAGCTTGGGAGAATTGATATGACCCAGTAAATAGTATCTTAAGGGAGTTGCTTTCGAAACCATCCTTTCTTTTCAACCTCAGTAGCCAAAGTATTTTCGATAGATTTTTGAGTATGCATCCTCTGAACCACTTCATCTAAAACGTCTACGTCTGAGAGTGACCTTCTTCCGAAAGTATTATTTAAAAATGCCGCAATTCTAAAGAAACTTCCCACTTTAGGTAACAGATTGTTATCAAGCTTGTGATCAAGAAGGCGATACTTTTGTTTTAATATACCATGCACAGATTCAACAACCCAGCGAATTTTAGTAACAAAACGTGACTGATTAGACTCTTCTGCTGTCAATTGCTTCCTCTTGCCTTTCAACGCAGGCATTAATACTTTAAACTTTTTTTCCTCTAAACTACATACAATATCACGAACTCCGCGATCAAGTACAAAAGTATCATCTTCCTTTAAAAAGTTGCGTAGACCATTTGCATCTTCCAAAATATTTTTCAGAATTTCCGCATCATTTTTATTTGCAAGATACGGTCCAAGCATATCAATCACAAAACCGTCAGTCGTGCAGATAGTGAAGGGTTTGCAAAGAGGAACTTTCTTTTGCCCCGAAAAAGATTTCCTCTGGTACTCGTTGTTGGAACTTTTTTGGTGTCGTGCATACGTACCATCACAAATTATGAATAAATTATCACTCACATCAAACAGTTTCCTCGTTATTTCCGTAGTGTGATTATCAATAAGATCATCTCTGTTTAAAGCACTTAGGCCAAAAGAAAATGGTAGAATATCAGTTTCGAAAGATTTAATTACGCTTGCACAATAATCAGAAATTGATTGTTCATTATCTAACTGAAAGACAGAACTGATTATTTTATTTGAGTTTCCTGTACGTAGTTTGAAGAGAAACAGAACCAGAGCTTGAATTACTGAACAGGATGAACGGTTTCTCAAAGAAATCATCTTATCTTTTAAAGCATTAAGCTGGTCCCATGTCAAGCCCGTAAAAACTTTAACTTCTTTTATTGGGAGGCTGCATTCGCCGACTTTATCAAATAAAGTCGCATCGCATTTGACAGAAAGATTTTCCATCACTTTGGATAACTCTAATACACTAAGTCTCGTTGTATTAGAGTGCACTTTCAAAAGCCTAAGATCTTCTATGAAAATGCGATTTTTAATTATATGCCTTGGAGAGCACCGATTACCAACCGGTATGTAGATTCGATTTTTTATGTAGGATTGCATCCGAGCCTCTTCCGGAATTACACTCAGATTGTCTGTAGAATGACAAATACAACAATATTTATGCGTGGAAACAGTTCTCTGAAGTGGCATCTCAATATATTCGATCTCAGGAGTAGCTTCATTGTTTTTTTACGTTAATTACGAATGATGGATCAACAGTTGAATCAGTTTCCAATTCAGAATCTTCTACGCGATTGTCTTTTTTGTAAATAGACAGTCGGCATATGCGACATAAAATATACTTAACAGCTATTGTTCTTTTTAAAGAGCTAGAAAAACAATTCGCTTCTTCTTCAGTTCCTACCATTTTTGTTCTACCAGTCATTTTCTTGAAAGAAATGTCGCAGCCAGCACACTTCAAATGCTTTAGTGCTGAGGACATTTTTTAGAGAATAATAGTTAATTATTAATTAACACAAGTGGTAGTAATCCTTCAATGAATAAAATGAAATCAGATATTCAATAATGATGAATAAAGAAAAGAGATGAATTATCGTACTATTTTATGAGACCGCAGAACACCTACTGGAAATTGAACTCAGTCCTCGCTTGTGTCTGTTACTAGGCAGAATGAGAAATTGAGCATCGAACTTTTAGTTAAAGGCGTAACAAGCAAATGACGATTGCTGCGATCGTCTGCTGTTTTCATGCATACGTCACAAACAATTGACGATTGCTGCGATCGTCTCCTGTTTTCATGCATACGCCACAAACAAATGACGATTGGTGCGATCGTCTTTTGTTTTCATGTATACGCCACAAACAAATGATGATTGCTGCGATCGTCTTCTGTTTTTATGCATACGCCACAATCAAATGACGATTGCTGCGATCGTCTTCTATTTTTATGCATACACAACAAAGAAATGATGGTTGCTGTAATCGTTTTTGATTGCCTCCATTACACAGCGTAAAAAAGTTGAACGTTATATCATAAGGTTTAGTTAGCTATAAATAAAATTCAGAATTAATTTAGAAAAGAAATACATGATTCTTTGGATTTTGGGACATCAGACTTTGTGACGGCTTCAAGCTCGACTGCTACCGCCATTCTGTGCTGTGTGGATACATTTGCGTCGATGTTTTCATAATTTTTGAAACATTATGCAACTTTGTGCTGAGGTGCCTTAAAAATCCTTTTCTAGAACATTTGATTTTAAGAGCACCAGACCCGAGGCCATCACAAAGACGAAGATCAGTGTAAACGGCTCTATTGATCAAGTGGCTCGAAATGACAGTGGTAAACTCTGGAAACTATACGTGTATAGGCAAAGTGCAGACGATCTTTAAAGAAATGGATCCCATCCATCCACCGTGAACCTCGGCAGCGGGCGGCGCCGCACCGTTACGTACATTGTTTTTCTTAACTATGTTTCACCACACAAAAAAAATCATAAAAAATCTGAGTTGTAGTACACAATGCACGGATATTTTCTTGAGAAAATAAAAGTGGTATCTCTAAAAGAACATAGAAAAAAAAAATTTTCAAAATTTTAAAACATGTTTTCAATGCTTATTATTTGTTCGAAAAATTTATCAATTTTTTTTTAATACTCCAGAGTGGTCTTAGAAACATATATTTTGTTAATCAAAATCGGTCCAGCCGTTTTCGAGAGAAATTACTTTTTCAATTTTGCTTTCCCCCTCCATATCTCCAACAATAATGGGATTTTTAAGTTGAAACTTGGTGGAGTTTCATACCACATGGAAACGAACTTATGACATTAATTTAAGCTTCATACGAACGGGGGCCGATTTCCCATGCTTATTCCGCTAAGCCCTTTGGAAAAAATGTTTAAAACGGGAATTTTTCCCACCTATAAAAGTGGCAACATTTAGTTTGTATATTTTAAAATATTTTGTTCTGGCTAGTTAATAAATAATGAAAGCTAGGGGCCTTTATCAGCCTTTACCATTCCATTTCTACAATTAAAGTTTGTTAATTATTAAATCATTAAATTAAGAGTTTATGAATGGTAAATTTTTTAAGCTTTAATTTCGAAGATTTGGAAAGTTGAAAATGCAGAAGATTTTAATTTTGGCTGCTTTGTTTGTCGTTTAGTTTCAAATACTTGGAATGAATAAATCTTTAGCTTTAACAGTTTGAAGTAACTTGAATTTCAATGCCAGGGAAAAATTTGTGTGAACTGGGAAATAACCGGAAAATGACCAAGATTTTTTTTCGTTGATGAAAGTGGCCATCTTTGATTATTATAACCGTATTTTTAGATGTGATCTTTAATTTAATTAAAATTTTTAAAATTCAAGTTTGAATTGACATTATTTGCCAATCAGTCGTTTATAAATTCGAACTTGTCAATTTCAGTATTGGGCTTTACAACTCATATCCTTATCATAGGTTTAGCATATCATGGTATATTTGATACTGTTTAATTGATGTTCTCTTATTAAAGATAATTAAAAAATTTAATTTAACTACATCACAAGCCTAAACTAAGGTAAGGCAAGGCTCAATACTAACAAGCTCGACTTTGTAAGCGACTAATTGGAAAACAATAATATTATATGAATTTTTAATATATAAATTATATTAAGAATTTAATTTAAAAATATTGATATAAATTATGATGATTTTTTTTTTAAATGACCTGATAAATTATTGTGAATTTGGTCTTCAATTTTGTGTAGGATGCCAAACAACTGTAATCAAAAAGAAAATCTCATCTGCAAATAACTTTTAGTTAGAAGTGGTAAAAATCAGTTAAAATCGGTTCCGATTTTCTTTTTATAATATTGTACAAAAATATTATAGGATATGATTAATAAAAATATTAATTCAATACTATGCAACTTAATGAAAATTTGGGGTACATATATTTTATATGACCTGAAACATCTCCTTCCCCAATTATTAATCAAAATTCCAGAAATTTAGAAAACAAATTTTTTTAAACGGTTATTTGATGAAAAAAATTGAAATAAAGCTAGGGTTATAGATATTAACACAATATTGGGTTAGTCTTTAGTAGCGATCCTTCTTCTCTATAAATCTGGCTTGAGAATATTAAATAAGAAAATAAAAATAAACCTGTAAAGTTTGTGAAAACATTTTACATATCTTGAGATGAATAACATTTAAGGAATTTTATCAATTTGATAAACAAATTTAGAGTTTGGCTACTGTTGCACAAATAAGCGTGTGTGTTGATTATTTTAATCATACATATTCATTAAGGCCATGCGACGAGTGGGTCACGTCACCGGATTCCTACCTTACCGACACTTTTTTTATTTCTTAACTTATTTTCACACGAATAGCCACATCGAATTGAAAATTTGGGATGATAAATAAGAAGCACTAAGAAAGGTTGTCTGCTCCTACATTTTAATAATCATGAAAGAAGCAAAAAAAATTAATTACAAAAAAAACCCACTTTTTTCATAATTATTAAAATTTAGGACCAGACCCACCTGTCTTAGTGCTTCTTATTTAGAATCCCAAATTTTCAACTCGATGTGGCGCTTCGTGTGAATGTAAGTTAGGAAATAAAAAAAGTGCCACCAAGGTAGGAATCTGGTCGCTACATTTCTGTAGATGAACGTAAAGATGCGTGACTTACAGGTCTGAGTGGAAGAGGTGAGCGGTGGCGACCTGGCAAAGTTGCAAATTTTTATGGTTAATTTATGTGGCTCGGAATAGCTTGAAAATTCGTGTACAATGTACATGTAGAAGATGACATATAAATAGCATCTGCGAATTTTGAATCACCTGCCTGGACGTAAAAGTGCTGTAAATAACCTTCAAAGTTGCCGGAAATTCAGGTAAAATTTCATGATATTGATTTTATAGGAAAAAGTTTCAAAGAAAAGTTGGTCTACTTCGAAAGATGCATATTTTCATTCCTATATCATTTTTTGATAAAAATGATACATTTATAGAAAACATCGATTAAAGAAAGACCAAAACAATCAAAATCTGTTTTTCTGTACAGCAAGTCATTTTTTCGAAAATTGTCAAGAGATAAAAAATACTCCCCAGCAGGTGTATTCCAACATTACTGTGTAATATTTTATTCAAATGTTTATATTTACCAAGTTATGCGCATTTTTCATGCTTTTTTACATTTTTCTTTTCACCTGTTCTATCTTTAGCAATTTAAAAGAAGGTCTTCTTAACATCAGTATATCAATAGTGTAAGTCTTGCGTAACAAATTGGCGTCAGCAATTTTCGGGTAAAATAATAACTTATTCTCCTATAAACAATAATAAACAGTCACGCTCTCAGCTTCTAATTGACGTAGAAGGTTGTAATAAAGCTGAATATCATTCTAAAAAATTAAATAACAAAATCGCTTTACTTTCACATTTACATTACTTATTGTTTTTAAAGTTTATACTTTTTCCGTTGGAATGTATTCGATCTTTATTACCGTGAAGAAAGTCAATTTTCCGGGCGCAGCATGGGGTCGTCTCCAGATTTTTCGATGGCCACTGGCGTAGGCGTAGACGGCTACACTGCTTGTAGCAGGTGCTTCATTACAAATTCTTTGTGGTGCATTTTCAATGCAATTATATAATATACATTCAGAGGTATCATTATGCTACTTCGAAATACAAGGCCATCAAGAATGTGAATGCGACAGGTAACTCCAAGAAAATCGAAAAATTAATTTTGTGTTCAAAATGGCGTTGAGGATTTATCCGTCGGCTTCAAGTATACTTGATTTCAAATTTAAATATTGTATAGGTAAGTAGTATAAAGTATTATATTTTTCGCTGAAAATTCATCTGTTTTGGCTGAAATTTAATTACTTGGTTGAGAAATCATGCGTTCGTTTTAAGTTTCTACTATATTGGTAGGAAGTTCAACTATTTGGTTGAAAAGTATTTCTTTTGTTGAAAAATGATATTGTTAGTTTGATCATGCAACTGCTTTGTAGAATATGAGTCTTCTTCTCTTCAAAATCCAACAATTTAGTACACATTTTTTTCGATTCTTCGTTACACATTCGGCTTGTTCGTTTGAAAATTGATCTCTTCTGGTAAAAAGATCGCACTTATTTTGGTTGAAAATTCAAGCATTTTTGTCGAAAATTACTCTCACTTTTACTGAGTTTCAACCACAACAAATTTTTGTTTTTGTTTAAATTGATGTTTCTTTGGTTGGAGATGGAAGTATTTGGTGAAGAAGATAATGTTGTTGTAAAAATTTTATTCTTCTGGTGGGAAGACAACAAATATTGGGTTCAGAAGTAACTTTGATGTGAAAAAATCATCCCTTGGAATTGAAAAAAAAATATTTAATATTCAACACAGAAAGATGATTTTTCCATCCAAGCAGCGGACTTTTTGCTATTAAAAATGAATTTTTAATGTAATAAGACGAATTTTTAACAACGTAATGGAACTTTCAAAAAAATATTTAAATTTTCAACGAAATAGCTGAATTTTCAACCAAGAAGATTAATTTTCTATCCAAAGATAAATTTCCAACAAAATACATGAACTTTCATACAAATAGTTGAATTTTCTAAAAAAAAGTAGTGGAATTTCCGACGAAAAATACGAATTTCAAACAAAAAAGTTAATTTCGAATCAAACAGTGTAATTTTCTACCAAATCGTTGAAGTTTCTAGCCAAAAAGTTGAATTTTCTTTAAAAGAGTGAAAATATAAATGTTGTGACAGGAAATTATTCCAGTCCATCATTTAATTATAAAATTCCATTATCTAAACCATCCGTGGACGTCAAGATGAGAATTTTCATCGTGAAGTCGAATTTGAGACTTTGAAGTAGAATTTTGAATTAAAATTTGTCGTCGATAAGTCAAGTTTCTAACCGACTCTTGATTGGATTGCCGGTCATAGGGTCTTGGGACCCAAACGAGAGTCACGCGCGGCAATTAAAATATTCGACCAAGAGAAAAGCGAAAGAGCGTCACTTTCCGTCCGAATCTCGTCGAAAGACATTGTATCGCGAATTTCGTCGGTGGTCGGTTTCCACTGTTGCAGACAATGTTACTAATCATATTAATCGTCGAACCACGGCGAGTATTATTGCCTATTTTATTGGATTAATTCGAAGGAATACATTGACGTTGTATTGAAGACACTAAGTACAAATTTATATAAAATGGTTATTTCTGGAATTTCGCTTATAGTCTCTCAAAATTATTATGGGTCTTCCCAATGAACCCTCCCTGCTTATTTGTCTCCGCTCGTATTCACTCTTAATTATTTTCTTGCTGATGGGGATTGAATCAGCTGGCGCTCAACATATTTGTTTATTTGTAAATTTATTTATTCGAGCCTTGGCGGCCCCGACCCATGCTGCGCCAAGGGAGGGATAAATTTTGGAGAAAAGTGAAGTATAAAATTTCTATTATTATTGTCCAATTTAAAACCAAAATGTTATCCTGTCTCATTTGGCGCCCAACGTGGGGCAGTTGGGAACTTTGTTGAAAATTATATAAAATTTAAATTCTTTTTGTCGATTCATAGCTTCAAAATCTGCGTAGTGCTTATCTGTGTATAAAGTTAAAGCTTTGTGTGAGTGCATGTGTCATTCTTCTCTCGGCGACTGAACACTCGGAGCGTGTTTGTAAACGCAGGCTTCGACTTTACAAAGGTTATACGCCTTATCTTCTCTGCATAGCTACTAATCACAATCTTTCGCCGTTTTTAAATTGAGCATGAATTTAAAGCAATATCGAGTAATATATATAAATTTATACGAAATGTGAAAATAATGTTTGATATTGAAATTATGTTATTTGAAACCTATTGACATTTGAGGTTATGAGAATTTGAGTGTCAATTATCTTGAAAATTTTAATGATTATATTCGATAACTTGTCTGTTAATTCTACAATGGTTGGGAACCTTAGTTTTTTTTTTCGGCCAAAGTCGAGTAGCAAAGATCTTGCTCCTGTTATTCGACGATAGCAAAATAATTTGAATCGCATAAATACACGGTTCAAACGGTTCGTCGAACGAGACGTTAAAATTGCCAATAATTTAAGTCATATAGATGACTCAACCAAATGAAAATATTAGACACGCGAAATAAATGTGTCAATTTCGGAGTAGCTTAGGTCTTGCCCTGGGCATCCTGTAAGATGTTTGAAAGTTTGTATTGAAAATTGTCAGTTGTTTAGGTCTTGCCCTGACAGTCGACAGCAATAAATGGAATTACAATTTTGAATGGTTGAAGGTCAAATGTGTATATCTTCCTATGACACTTTGAACCGAATAAATATAATTTCGGAGTAGCGGTTTGACTCGATTGACGAACTCAACGAGTTTTCGGTAAGAAACGAATTGAAGTCAGACGATGAGAATTCCGAAAACGAGCTAGTTGCAGAATTTAGTGCTTTTCGACCAAAGCAGATCGTTAACCCTAAAAAAGAACTTGAGGTTCAAAATTCAAAGTCAATGATACGTCAAAGACATGACCAAAATTTGGGCAAATTGCAAGGAACGTCAAGTCAAGCGAATAAAGCAAATAACGTCGGCGTGAAACCCTCTGTAAACAAACAGTCTAGATCGGGTGAATCAAGACCTCCCTTTGACCGGTTTCAATTGTTCTGTTTTAATTGGGCGGGATTAGGGAATTCGTTGCGTTACTGTACGTCAGAACCGAAAATAGTTTGCTGACTTTGTCGCGAATTAGGACACTATAACACCACTTGTCCAAAACAACAGGGGAAACGCCAAAAGCCCTCGGTAACTTCGTCTCGGATCACTGAAACCAAGAACAAATCTGAGGATATTCGGAATCCTCGGTCTGAAAAGATCGTCGGTGTTCAAAAGATTTTCAATATCGACCAATCTAAAAATATAGGGAGCGTTGACTGTGATGTCAGCAAAATAGGTTTCAATGATCCTAAACCACTGGAATTACGTTTATTGGGCGAAATTCCTAGTCAATCGGAAGACTCTGATGATGAAGTGGAGCATGTCCTACATGCGAAACAGGAGAGATCGACTGAGCAAATTGTAGCCCCATTGTCATTTTCGGACGAGGATTCCGAAAAGGACGGCGTCAGGTCGGTCGATCTTGAAGGAAAGCCGAATTCTTTCAGAACTTGGTCTCGACCTCGACTTCCTCCACCCGTCATCCATCGATTAGCACAGAGAAAAATATATCATCCTGGTAACGCAAGAAAAGAACCAAAAAGGTCGATTAGAGTACCTGTAGAAATTAACATTTTCGACGACAAAATGCGCGGCATAATTGACAGTGGTAGTGGGAGATCATTCCTGAGCAAATCCGCTTGCAAACGCATCAAACAATTTCAAACTCAGGAGTTACACACTGATCTGACACCTCGTACAGACATCAAGTTTAAATATAATCAAAGACCTTTAAAAGATCTATTGACTAACAGGCCCCTACAATCACCTTGGGCCCAATTATCCGTTGAAACCGTCGTCTCTCAAGTGCGAACCAATAGAGGAAACTCTAATTTAATCGTCGTTCAGGACCTCTATGCAAAGTACATCGAGTTATTTGCAGTTCGACATAGGACAGGGAAATGCGTAGCTAGAGCACTTGAAATGATTTTCGACCGTTGGGGGGTCCCAAGGTCAATCGTTACAGATGACGGTACGGAGTATATAAATAAGGATGTTAATGCCCTATTGTTGGCAAGAGGCGTTATACATATCACTACAACGCTA
Organism: Andricus quercusramuli; assembly: GCA_932178445.1. Lineage (NCBI taxonomy): Eukaryota > Metazoa > Arthropoda > Insecta > Hymenoptera > Cynipidae > Andricus > Andricus quercusramuli. The sequence continues at coordinate 21,904 of CAKNXH010056518.1, forward strand.
AGTCATCCCCAAAGCAATCCGGTCGAGCGTGTTAGTCGAACCATTAAGTAGCAGAGTATCGCCCTTCTTTTTAAATCATGGCCGTGAAGCGGTGGTCAAGCATGTAACAAGGTTTCCTGAAAATGTCGACGATCCCACTTTCAAAAACTCAATTGACAAAGGGACAGCGCGAATGAGTAAAATTGACGTATTTCGTCATAAAATAGAAAATCAAATCAAGAAATCTCTGAAAACCGTTTAGCCAGGGCTAAGTTGGATAGTGTCGAGTCAGGGAATATTAAAGTGGGAACTGAAGACTATTAGCTAAATAAAATTGGAGTCATGAGGCTGAGGCACATTCCTCGAGGTTGGCACATAAATTTGCAGGGTCGGTCTTCTTTAATAGAATATGTGGACCGATCACGGTAGAATTGACAGACAAGGCTGGCAAAGTAGTGGGGAAACGCAGTATTTCTGATTAAAAAAGTAATGTACATTTTCAACCCGCGCTAAAAAAGCGATTCACCGTCGCTCCTCAGTTCGAGACACCTAGTCGTCCTCCCAGTTTGACAACATGTCGGATTCCTCCAAACACAGCTCTGGCCTCTTACCCGCCAGTAGTTTCCGAAAGAACATTGAAATTGAGGAGACAGTATGCCAAGCTGAAACAAAAAAATTTGGAGTCTTGAATTACTGATGGAGGCCAAAATGCAGCCCGCGAAGTCCCAGGAGGTTAATCTCGAGAAATCCGATCACGAAGACGAAAGCACCACCGATTCGTTGAGGCGTGATAAGCTCGCTGATTTATCAGCTTCTTCCTTATACAAGATTCTGCAGGATGCAAAGAAGGTTCTGGATACCGGATACGAGACGACTTCCATCTTCTCGACAAACAAGACCGATTTCAACAGGGTTACCTCAACGCCCAGGGAGCCAAAACCTAATAGAGACGTCTAACGATCGCTCCAGGAAGTTAGAAAGTTGCCTCCGATGGAGTTGAAATCAACGAAGTCAACGAGGCTTATGCCAGCACAACTACACGCTGAGAACTTGCAACGAAATCAAATACCAGCTTCCGGTCACCCGAGCAAGAAAACCAGCACGGGGACAGAGTTTAAGTCAACCGACGACCCAGTGGCACTTGTCGCGCCATCAGCGGCCGTTCATCCACTGCCATTTGACAGGATTCCGAGGTTCGAGGAGATTCTTCAGAAATTGGGCCTTTCGCACCATATCAGTCCCAGGGGACAATAACAACCCCTTTACATGGTCGAATGCCAGATCGTCAGCCATACCTTACTTGAGAATCTCATAAGGAAAAGGGCCGAGATTCTCTTTAAGAAAATGGAGTCTAAAAAAGTCGACAAAAGTCTCCACAAATTCATGAAGGAGAGGCCAGAGTTGAACAACGGCGAGGAAATCCAGATCGTCGTACCAGGAAAATATAAGAAGGGGCCAAAAAAGAAAACGCTGTTTTTGGTCATCGTCTTCTGCGACAATTCGATGAGTTCAACAATAGGTTGGTTGCGTTCTTGTACGATTAGTTTTCGTATATAACTTTTCTTTATTTTTATTTCGCAATTGGCAAATTTTGCTCTCGTTGAAGCCAACAATACTGTAGTAGTATTTTAAGTCGCAGTTTGACTAAGTATCCGTCGGTTTTGTACTATATTGTTGAGCGATAAAACGCAGTATAGAGCCAATATAATCGTCGAAACGAAAATTCCAGAAATATATCATTTTATTATTCCAGTCCATCATTTAATTATAAAATTCCATTAACTACACCATCCGTGGACGTCAAGATGAGAATTTTCATCGTAAAGTCGAGTTTGAGCCTTTGAAGTAGACTTTTGAATTCAAATTTGTCGTCGATAAGTCAAGTTTCTAACCGACTCGTGATTGGATTGCCGGTCATAGGGTCTTGGGACCCAAACGAGAGTCACGCGCGGCAATTAAAATATTCGTCTACAAGAAAAGCGAAATAGCGTCACTTTCCGTCCGAATCTCGTCGAAAGACATTGTATCGCGAATTTCGTTGGGGGTCGGTTTCCATTGTTGCAGACAATGTTACATATCATATTAATCGTCGAACCACGGCGAGTATTATTGCCTATTTTATTGGAGTAATTCGAATCTCTCGGGGACAAAATATGTTGTTTTTTAGAGGAAATTAGGCGATACGTATTTTTGCGATTTGTAAAAAAAGAATTTTGTACAGTGTTATGCGTATTTGAATTTTTGGCTTTGTTTTTCAAAAAAACCCCAATTTTTTCTCTAAGCTCTTTTAACTTTCGACCTTATTTAGATATTCAAAAAATAATTCAAAATTAACCAAATGGCGGCAGTTTTTCTGAAAATGTTGAAAGCCGATATTCTCAAAAAACCCACACTTATATTTTTTGCCCATTTTTTTTGAATTTGTACTATCATAAGGAAAATACCTTGTGAGTTTAATGCGGGCTAAATAACTTTTGTGGGCAGGAGATTTTTTTTCATAAAATCGAATTTTCGCATTTTTCTTGGAAATAACAACAGATACAAAAAAATTTTGAGGAAACAGTTTGCACATTTAAAAAAGTTCTACAAAAAGTTTTCTTATGCATTAATGGCTGAACAATTTTTATCATCGGAAAATTATATTTTAAAAAATTCGAATTTTGAAATTTTTTGCTGAAAAAATCTAGGTTACAAAATGAATGCCAGTACAAGAAATGTTTTGACTGAAAAGTTTTTATCTTCAATATATTTAAATATATTTCACATTTATCCAGATATTTTTCAACAATGTATAAAAACTTTATCTGAATCTCAGTTTAAAAAATAAATAAATACTACCTGTATTAATATTTAACAAAAATGGTGGGTATTTCCATAAGCCAGGAATGAAGACAATTTTTTGTTTATGAAAATTGAATTTTTTCATTTTTCTCGGAAATGGTACAAGATATCATAAATTCGTAAGAGAACTTTTTGTAGATCTTTTTTAAATGTGCAAACTATTTTCTCAAAATTTTTTCGTATCTGTTGTTATTTTAAAGAAAAATGCGAAAATTCGATTTTATGAAAAAAAATTCTCCTGCCCACAAAAGTTATTTAGCCCGCATTAAACTCACAAGGTATTTTCCTTATGATAGTACAAATTGAACAAAAAAAAAATGGGCAAAAAATATAAGTGTGGGTTTTTTGAGAAAATCGACTTTTAACATTTTCAGAAAAACTGCCGCCATTTGGTGAATTTTGAAGTTTTTTTTGTTTTCCTCGCGGATTTCGAAAGAAGGCGATAAACATTTATTCATTCAATTATCCATCATCTAAATATTCATTTATTTATCTAACGTACGTTACTTTGCAATTACACTTAGCCAACGATAACGTTACGTACTTTGCATTACCACTGCAACGTACACAGTCAGTAGCCTCCGGTGAAAATAGAGGTGGGAACAGATACATTTAAATTTTAAAGGTACCCTCGCGCGTACATAAACAGAAGCCTACGGTTGAGCACCACAGCGCTTCGTCCAGCTTCGAGTTCGAGCTCCCTCGAGGCGGAGCACCGCACAATAGAAAAGGGTCGCTAGGCCAAGTCACGTTCGATGGTACCCTGAGATGCGTTTAACCCTAGTTTTGTACTAAAAACGATAATTTGCTATCAAAAGACGAATTTTAAACAAAACACATGAATTTTTAAAGAAACAGTTGAATTTTGAATTCATAAGAAATCCATTAAAAAAAATTCATTCCAAAAAATAAATAATCAATTTTCAACAATTTCAGTTCAACGAAAAAATACAAATTTTTAATCGAATAGTTGAATCTTCAAATAAGAAGGATAAGTATTCAACCGAAAATAAAACGTTTGAATTTAAATCCTAAACCAATTATATAAATTTCCAACAAGTAGAATAATTTGCAACTAAATTATTGAATTTTTAACTAAAAAAGATCCGCTTTTGAACCAAAAAATTAATAATTAAGTCTTCAGTTTGAAAATTTATTTTTCAACAACAACAAAAAAGATTTTTAACTCATTGAATTCCACCAATAAGACGAATTTTCAACAAAATAGTTCAATCCTTCACCAGGAAGATGATTTTTTTTTACAGAAAAGGTTAATTTTCTACCGAGAAAAGCGAATTTTCAACCATTTAAATTAAATTAAAAGACCTAGACAAATAGTTTATTAGAAAAAGACAGGATTTTCTACCAGTTGAATTCAAACTAAAAATATACAAAAAAAGATCCTCAACCAAAAATATGAATTTTGAACAAACAAGAATTATGTTCTACTATAACAATTCAATTTCCTACCCGAAAATATGAACTAAAAAAAAATAAATTTCCAACAAAAATGATGAATGAATAATATGATATTAATTCTTTTCTGTCCACTAGTCTAGAGAGTCACTTGTTCACAATTCAGAAATAAAATAATATATTCTACAAAGCAGTTGCATGATCAAACTAACAATATCATTTCTCAATCATTCCTCAACAAAAGAAATACTTTTCAACCAAATAGTTGAACTTTTTACCCATATAGTGGAAACTTAAAAGAAACGCATGATTTCTCAACCAAGTAATTAAATTTTCAACCAAAGGAAATTAATTTTCAGCGAAAAATGTAATACTTTATACTACTTAACTATACAATATTTAAATTTAAAATCAATTACAGTTGAAGTCGACAAATAAAGATGAATGTTCCACAAAATAGTTGAATCCCGAACAAAATCAGATTTATTTTCTACCAAAATAGTTGAATTTTCAACCTAACAAATGACAGTTTCTTATAAAAAAGTTACATTTTTTAACGGAAGCGCTCTATTTCGACCCAAGAAAGAAGAAAAAATTGCACTATATTGCTCATTTCAACCAAAAAAGACGAATTTTGGAAAAACGGATAAATCCTCAACGCGATTTTAAACACAAAATTAATTTTTCGATTTTCTTGGAGTTACCTGTCGCATTCACATTCTCGATCACCTTGTATTTCGAAGTAGCATAATGATACCTCTGAATGTATATTATATAATTGAATTGAAAATGCACCACGAAGAATTTGTAATGAAGCACCTGCTACAAGCAGTGTAACCGTCTACGCCTACGCCAGTGGCCATCGAAAAATCTGAGACGACCCCATGCTGCGCCCGGAAAATTGACTTTCGTCACAGTAATAAAGATCGAATACATGCCAACGGAAAAAGTATAAACTTTAACAACAATAAGTAATGTAAATGTGAAAGTAAAGCGATTTTTTAATTTAATTTTTCAGAATAATATTCAGCTTCATTACAACCTTCTACGTTAATTAGAAGCTGAGAGCGTGACTCTGTTCATTATTGTTTATAGGAGAATAAGTTATTATTTTAGCTGAATATTGCTGACGCCAATTTGTTACACAAGACTTACACTATTGATGTACTCATTTTGAGAACCACCTTCTTTTAATTTGCTAAAGATAGAACAGGTGAAAGGAAAAATGGAAAAAAGCATGAAAAATGGGCATAACTTGGTAAATATAAACATTTGAATAAAATATTACACAGTAATGTTGGAGTACACCTGCTGGGGAGTATTTTTTATCTCTCGACAATTTTCGAAAAAATGACTTGCTGTGCAGAAAAACAGCTTTTGATTGTTTTGGTATTTATTTAATCGATGTTTTCTATAAATGTATCATTTTTATCAAAAAATGATAAAGAAATGAAAATATGCATCTTTCGAAGTAGACCAACTTTTGTTTGAAACTTTTTCTTGTAAAATCAATATCAAGAAATTTTACCTGAATTTCCGGCAACTTTGAAGGTGATTTACAGCAGTTTTACGTCCAGTCAGGTGACTCAAAATTCGCAGCTGCTATTTATATGTCATCTTCTACATGTACACAAATTTTCAAGCTATTCCGAGTCACATAAATTAACCATGAAAATTTGCGCCTTTGCCAGGTCGCCACCGCTCACCTCTTCCACTCAGACCTGTAAGTCATGCATCTTTACGGTCGTCATCGTAAGTCGAACCTGTCTGGTGCACAATTTTCCTCTTTCCTATAATCACATCATTTATGTCATGAGCTTACGGTCTATAGGTAGTAATCGATTTGACTCAAATGAGGACTTTCTATGTTTGCAAAATTTTAAGCAATATCGCGATTGAACGATTTCCAAAACAATATTTCCATACAAGGACGAGATAAAGAAAAGGGGACTGAAAGGGATCTCTCTTAATTTTAATCCGTGGAATTTAAGTCACTCTAAATTTGAATTAGTGAAGATTTCACTAGTTCAATTACTGAATGTATGGTTCACTAACAAATTAGTAATATTTTGAGGGTTTACATTTCGATGGGTTCTACGAATATTAGGCTATTGTTCCGTTTACCGTTAAGAAAGCGACTATCATCCCATTACGAGTAAGCGCTAGTCTATCTTTTCACTACGGATAAGAACTAGTCTAAATTCATTTAGCTAAGTTTTCAGGAGGAAGAAATGAAATTTTGTATTCGTAAATCAAATCAGGAACTGAAAATAAGTACACAAGTTTCGAGAGTAATAATATTTATACCATGATTTCAATTAATCATTGAAAATAAATCTCTCCTCGGTCGTGGCAATGACAGAAAATTTGTAGTTTTCTGTTCGTCAGTCTGTCTTGTGTTTCATTTTTGTAATATTTTCAGGAATAAATTAATGAAAAATTAAAGATATTGTTTTGAAGAAGCTCATGGATAGAAATATTAATTCATTATATTGTTGATTACAGTTTTCTGCCGTATGTCAAACTTGTCTAGATGAAATTCCAAACATAACCTATAAGTTATGTCATTATGGAAAATTGATTTTTTGAGCTGTTAGGTATATATGTATCAATTAGAAAATAATACAATATTTTCACAATAAATATTGATAAAGTGAATGAACTAAAAATATGTATTTGCATTCATCGTCAGACCATGTTTACTGTAAGTTTTTGGGTTCGCTGAATCCGAATGCAAGGTCCAAAGAACCCCAGCACGTCAGGGTTCGGACATGTATGTATGTATACCATTAAGCCATTTCCATTTCGGGGTGACATTCGGATAGTGTTTCTAAGTGGATAGTTTCTTGTAGTAAATAACTACATGTGTGGGCTCACCACACCCACGACACGCCAACAGCACGCAGTTAGTAGTATTCCGGAACGGTCACCCATCCAAGTACTAACCGCGCCCAACACTGCTTAACTTCAGTGATCTAACGACAACTGGTTTTTTCAGCGTGGTATGGCCCTTGGCAAAAAATTTTTAAAAAACTTCAAAAAACATCATAAAAAATCTTTTTTCGGGTCTGGAGGTCAGACTATTTTTACTATATTTTGTTGGGATCGCTGAATCTGAATCTGAGGTCAAAAACCCCAGTACGTCAGGTTTCTGACATAATCTCAAAAAACCTCGTAAAAAAACTTTTTTTGCGTCTGGAGATCAGACCAAATTTTCTATACGTTTTTGGGGTCGCTGAATCTGAATCTGATGCCAGAAAACCCCAGTACGTCAGGGTTCTGACATAACCTCAAAAAACCTCATAAAAAATCTTTTTTTCGGGTCTGGAGATCAGACCATGTTTTCCATATGTTCTTGGGGTCGCTTAATCTGAATCTGATGTCCAGAAAATCCCAGTACGTCAGGGTTCTGACATAACCTCAAAAAACGTCATAAAAAATCTTTTTTTGGGTCTGGAGATCAGACCATGTTTTCTATATCTTTTTGGGGTCGCTGAATCTGAATCTGATGTCCAGAAAACCCCAGTACGTTAGGGTTCTGACATAAACTAAAAAAACCTTATAAAAATCTTTTTTTGGGTCTGGAGATCAGACCATGTTTTCTATATGCTTTTGAGGTCGCTGAATCCGAATCCGAGGTCCAAAAAAACCCCAGCACGTCAGGGTTCTGACATAACCTCAACAAAACCTTACAAAAAATCTTTTTTCTAGTCTGAAGGTCAGACCATGTTTATTATACGTATTTGGGATCGCTGAATCTGAATCTGAGGTTCAAAACCCCAGTACGTCAGGTTTCTGACATAATATCAAAAAACCTCATAAAAAAACTTTTTTTGCGTCTAGAGATCAGACCATGTTTTCTAAATGTTTTTTGGTGTCGCTGAATCCGAATCCGAGGTCCAAAGAACCCCAGCACGCCAGGGTTCTGACATAACCTCAAAAAACCTCATAAAAAATCTTTTTTTGTGTCTGGAGATCAGACCATGTTTTCTAAATGTTTTTTGGTATCGCTGAATCCGAATCCGAGGTCCAAAGAACCCCAGCACGCCAGGGGTTCTGACATAACCTCAAAAGAACTCAAAAAATATTTTTTTGGGTCTGGAGATCAGACCATGTTTTCTATATGCTTTTGAGGTCGCTGAATCCGAATCCGAGGTAAAAAATACTCGAGCACGTCAGGGTTCCGACATAACCTCAACAAACCCGTAAAAAAATCTTTTTTCTCGTCTGAAGGTCAGACCATGTTTATTATATGTATTTGGGGTCGCTGAATCCAAATGCGAGTTCCAATGAACCCCAGCATGTCAGGTTCTGACATAAACTCAAAAAACATCATAAAAAATTGTTTTTCGAGTCTGGAGGACAGGCCATGTTTACTATATGTTTTTTGGGGTCGCCGAATCCGGGGCCCTATAGAACGCCAGCACGTCAGGGTTCTGACATAACCTCAAAAAACCTCATAAAAATCTTTTTTCGGGGCTGGAGGTCAGGCCATGTTTGCTACATGTTTTTGGGGTCACTGAATCCAAATACGAGGTCAAAAAAAACCCAGAACGTTATATTTCGACAAAATATGGTGAGAACGTGAGAAGTGACATGGACAAATGGATTAAAGGGTCTAGCGGGGTAAGTATAGTAAAAATGCCCCCAAAGCTTTTCGGGTTCTAATAAGATCTGTAGGTAACCTGGGGGGGGGGGTAGAAAACATTTTCCCAAGTTTCAGCCCCCTGGCTTGCATATTAACCCTACTACCCCTAACAATGTAATTTTCCAAATTATTTTTTTTTCTCTGCACATATTGTTTATTTTTGAACGACAAAAATTGAGGGCAAAAGGCACGTTGGGAAGCATATATAGAAATATGTTTCAGTTGTTTTGGCGGGAAATTAAAAATTTGAAAAATTCGAAAATATTTCAAATAATTTTTTTTATACGAAATTGGCTTTGCGAAAGAATGAGAATTTTTCTGTAAACTGGGCTTTCAATACTCTATTAAAAAAAAAAAAAATCAATTTTTTATCTTTGGTGCGCCAGGGTGAAAAAAATTAAAAACCATTTTTGTACCTTTTTCGTAACCTATACGTACACATCTGTGATAAAAATAAATATGTTGCTTCCTCACAGAGGAAGCTTTTATTTAATATATATCATATCTTAATATAGATGTATTTTTTGATACATTTTGGAATAAATGAAATCGATATATTCAATACTTACCAAAATGCATTTTAGTCGTCATCACTGTCATCATTAATGGCTGGAATTATTTCTTCGTACTGGAAAAGAGTACTCAAAATCTTAGCAGGCTTGATAATTTTTGCTAAATATCTTGCATGTGACATGTAGTATATTACTGCTGCAACATGAGAGCAGCAGCCAATGGTGCGTCTGCCATTCGCACAATCACAACAGTAACGCAAAATTCCGGTATATCCCATGGAATTAGACTTGTAATGTATGTAACACTTGTAAGTTTTACGGTTTATATGCCTAGATCTGACTTCTACTTTGATTATTTCAGGCTTTTCTTTTAAAAAGCGTAAATTGATACTATTGTCTTCATTTAACATCTCTGCCAAGTAGGAAATGGTTTGTGCCAGCTGGTACGATCCCGTAAAAAGAATTCTCAAGTCTTTTTCGGTAAGTTCAGGAAAATCCAGCACATCAGATGAAGTAAGTCGTTGAAATGGCAGTTTCTTTCTTTGCCAAGTCTTTTCTTCTACTTCGATTGCTAACGTGTTTTCTACACTTTCTCGAGACGCAATATGTGCTGCAACTTCGTTTAAAATGTCAACATCTGAATTCAAACGTTTACCAAAAGCATTTTGTAAAAAACAAGCTATTCTGCAGTAGGAAATAATTTTGGGAAGCAATCGATTATGTAGCTGGTTATGTAAAAGTCTATATTTTTTATGTAAAGCTCCGTGTACTGCTTCAATGACCCAGCGAATTTTTGTTACTTTGCGCGATGCATTACATTCTGCTGTCGTTAACTGTGAACGATTCCCTTTTAACGCAGGCATCAACACTACAAAGCCTTGTTTTTCTAAATAGTCTTTTATGTCGCGAAATCCTCTGTCCACTATTATCACATCGCCTTGTTTTAAAATGTTTTTTACACCATACTGGCCAAACAAAATTATTTTCAAAATCTCAGCATCATTCTTATTGGCAGGAAAAGGTCCAAGCATATCTATAATGTACCCATCAGTTGCACAGATGGTAAATGGTTTCAACAATGGGCGCTTCTTTTGACCTGAATAAGATATCCGCTGATATTCATTATTAGAGCTTTTTTCGTGATAAATGTAAGTTCCGTCGAAAATTAATGCCAACTGTTCATCTTTTAAATTATATAATTTCCGCGCCATGGGAGCCGTATGATTCTTAATTATATCATCTCGTTTAATGGCTTTAGCTCCAAAATGAGAGGATAGGATGTCTTGTTCGAAGGAGGTAATGACAGCATTACAAAAATCAGACACATGCTCTGCATGCTTTAGCTCAAGAACAGCAGCAATGATGTAATTCGAAGCACCACTGCGTAATTTAAATAAAAAAACCGTAAGTGCCTGCAAAATACTTCTGCATTCGGTGTTTCTCATAGAAGTCATTCCATCTGATAGTTTAGTTAGCTGTTGCCATGTCAAACCAGTAAATAGTTTTATCCTATCCTCTGAAAGAAACATCTCGCCTATTTTATTTATGGCAGTGGAATCGCTTTCGAGGGATAGTTGTTCCATGAATTGTGCCAGTTCTGCAGTTTTCATCTCACTCGTATTCGAATGTATTTGCAGATAGTTAAGTTCTTCTTCAAAGAAACGTTTTTTAATTACGTGAGATCTACAACATCGGTTTCCTTTGGGAACGAATATCCTTCTTTTTACAAATGCTTGTATACGCGCCTCAAATGGAATAACGATAAGATTATTTGCATTTGAACACAAACAACAGTACTTGTGTGTGGAAATCGTTCTGCAGAAAGGCATTTCAATTAACGAATCCGGATCTTGTTCCTGTGCAGTCTCTTTTATATTTGGAATAAATGATGGATCCAACTCTGTATCGTCGATTAATGATTCATTTTCAGAGGAACTCGAAGAAGCCTTCTCTTTAATAGTGTCCTCTTGATACACACTAGAACCTGCTTCCCCTTCCATAGGTCTTTGGACCTCATCGTTTGATTTTTGCCTTATTGGAAGCCGAATAGACTTCCTACATTTGATACACAACTTGTCGCCAATTGATACTGTTTTGTTCAGAATGTTTGTTAATGCTGTTGCCTCGACATCACTTGTAAGCACTGTTATAGTTCCAACAGTTTTTCGTAGAAAACAGTTACACCTAATGCACTTTGAATTGTCCGTCTTATTTCCTTTAGTAGACATAGCAGTGCGTTAATACAAGAAACTTCAAAATACGCGAGAAAATATAAATGAAATAATAAAAAGCAAACGAGTGTCAAACACGGTACGGAGAGTACAAAAACACGTAACAGTTTTAACCGCTTAGATCGGAAGAGTAATCCATTTTTGGTAGACGAACGCAGTAGATTCATGTGATTTGAAATCGGCAAAAACGTGGCTTCGAACGGAGATAATGAGACCTCTATGCGACCTCTAAACAAAAGACGCGAGACATAAACGGCAGAGCGCTTGATTTTTCCTACGACTACAGGAAGACAACCTGCGAGGTCACGCCTCGATACGTGTACTAGATGTGCACTCAATATATATTTGGCTTATAAAAAGCTTAAGAATTTTAGGTACTCTTTTCCAATACGACTAAATAGATTCAGTGATTAATCCTTTTGATAATAAGATGATTGCAATTTTTCATTTTGACTCAATATAATGTGAAAACCCGAACAAATGCAGATGCCATTTTCTTATATTTTTACAGAAAACAGCGACAATTCTTATTTCAAGAATAAATAACATACTCTTTAATTTTCCAGTACAAAGAAATAACTTCAGCCATTAATATGTACATATTAGTTACAAGGAAGGGGAAAAAATCGTTTTTAATTTTTTTCACCCTGGCGCACCAAAGATAAAAAATTGATTTATTTTTTTTTTAATAGAGTATTAAAAGCCCAGCTTACAGAAAAATTCTCATTCTTTCGCAAAGCCAATTTCGTATTAAAAAAATTATTTGAAATATTTTCGAATTTTTCAAATTTTGAATTTCCCGCCAAAACAACTGAAACATATTTCCCAACGTGCCTTTTGCCCTCAATTTTTGTCGTTCAAAAATAAACAATATGTGCAGAGAAAAAAAAAAATAATTTGGAAAATTACATTGTTAGGGGTAGTAGGGTTAATATGCAAGCTAGGGGGCTGAAACTTGGTAAAATGTTTTCTACCCCCCCAGGTTACCTACAGATCGTATTAGAACCCGAAAAGCTTTGGGGGCATTTTTACTATACTTACCCCGCTAGACCCTTTCAACGTCGACTTGTCCTTTTGAAAGAACAACGTACGTTTTTAATAAAATGTCGAAAAGAAGCCCTTATTCCAGCTCATATTCTAAATCACACGAATATGTTTAAAATGCACAATTTGCACTTTAAAGTCGCATTTAAATTACAGAATACTAAACTAAACACTCAAAGAAAATTGTTAAATTGCGAAATTAATAACGTAGTTGAAAATATTCAGGAATTAGGTCACATTTCTAATTATTTAAGATATCGTTTATTTAGAAATATTAATGAAGATTCCTTACATTTTTTCTTTGATTCGCAATGTTTCAGTTGTTGAAAGATAAAAGCTTCGAAACAAATGTTAAACTTCGAGAATTTAGAGTTAAAAAATGTTTTAAAAATGTTTCAAATGTACAAATCCCTGATGAAATTGCTGAATCTTTAGCCTTGGGGAAAAAATTTGGTATTCCTTACAGTACTGATAAAATTCCTGTAAACAATATCATTGCCAGTATTGAAAACTCCATACAAAATTTAGATAATGACGAGGATAAATTAAATATTAGAAGGACAGTAACTGAATTAATTTCAAATCATAATAGGAATAATAAATTTAAAAATAATAATAAAATTACAGAAAATATTGTAAATTAAAAAAAAAAAAAACACAAAGATTTATTATTCGTAAAAGCCGATAAAGGAAATATTATGGTGGCAGCGAATAGGAATGATTATAATTTCACTATAGAAAACATTTTAAAAACTAATAATTTATACAAAAACGTAAAAACTAATTTAGTTCCAACAGCTGAAAATAAATGCAATTATATTGTTTCCAGATGGGAAAATAAAAGATATATTAATGAATCGGTTGCATATAGATTGAAGACCCATAGTAGTGTTGTGGCAAAAGCTTATGCACTCCCAAAGGTACACAAACCAGGTTTAAACTGGAGATTAATTGTTTCCACAATTGGATCACCAACTTACAATCTAGCAAAATATTTATCAAATGTTTTAAAACCAGTTTCAGGAAAAACTGAGTCGTTTATAAAAAATAGTTGGGATCTGAAACAAAATATTAATAACATTATAATACCTTCTACTCATTCATTAGTGTCGTTAGATGTCGTTTCAATGTTTGATAATATACCTCTGGATTTAGCTTTAGATTGTATAGAAGAAAAATTGAATTTATATAGAAATTTAACAAAAATATCAAAAAATGAAATTTTAATTGCTATTAGAACAGTTTTTAATAATACAGTTTTTTCTTTTAATAATAATTTTACAAGCAGCTTTCAGGATGTCCAACGGGATCTCCTTTATCTCCCATAGTTTCAAATTTGGTTATGGAAGATGTTGAAAAAAGAGCCTTGTCTAGATTATCATTCAAACCAATTTTATATAAACGTTATGTAGATGACATATTTACAATTGTTCCAACTGACAAAATTTTAGAGCTTATAAATGTTTTTAATAGTATTGATGAAAACATTCAATTTACTTTGGAACATGAAAAAAACAACACGTTAAGGTTCTTGGATTTGGAAATTCAAAAAACACCCAATGGGAATATAATTACGAATTGGTTTAAAAAACCATCTTGGTCCGGTTGTTACTTAAATTATGAATCCCATTATTTGTTCAGTCAAAAGATAGGTTTAATAAAAGGTTTGGTGGACAGATGTGTAAAATTAAGTGATATAAAATATAGAAAAGAAAATTTAGACCAATTAAAAGCCACCTTACAATTAAACAATTATCCCTTGCCGTTAATAGATAATGTCATCAAAGAACGTATTAATGAAATATACAACACTTCAATTATAGAAAAGAAAAAAAAGAAGTGGTTAGAAAATTACAAAAAAACTGATCTAAAAGTTACCTTACCATACGTTCAAGGTCTTTCTGAAAGGTTAAGGAGATCCTTAAAAAATTTAATATAAACGTTTTTTTCAAAAATAACCACACTTTAGAAAAATTGTTGAGTAACAAAAAAGATTCTGAAACAATAGAAAATCTGTCTGGTGTGGTTTATTTAATAAAATGCACTGGATGTAATAAACACTACATAGGTGAAACTAGCAGGAGATTGAAAAGTAGAATTTATGAACATAAAAGAGATTGTAGAATTGGTAATTTAAACACAGGTTTGTCACAACATTCATGGGAATTTAATCATGTTTTTGATTTTGTTAATGTTGAAATCTTGGCTAGAGAAAATAATACTTTTAAAAGACGTATTATTGAATCGATTTTTATTAATAAATATATCAAAACTTCAATAAATTTAAAAACTGAAATATTGAATATAAACCAAATTTATCAAAGCATTTTACATTAACTTTTTTTATAAAAAATTCTTTTTACTTAATCTAATTTTCATTCAATTTTAATCTCAAGCTTTGGCGCGCCTTTTCATCAGAGGTTTATTAAAGTTTTCACCTCTATAATTACGACTTTTCATAACAGTCAGTTTTGTATCGTCCGTCTGTAAACATCGTTTCAATTATGTGACACTTTCAAAAATTATTGGAGCCTTTCCAATATTCTTGAGGCTTCAATTAGAAGAAATTTTTATTCTTTTTATTCTTTTTGAACATTTTTTAATGACGATTTTGTTATATAAAATATTACATTACTCTATGACTCAGGTATGTTTTAATTTTTAATTTTTGTTAAAACCAATATCCTTTTTACGACACTAATTATGCGACCTTTACGCTCATAAATATTATATTAGTTTATTAAATTATAGATATGTGTATCGACTCTTGAAAAAGACCCGCAGTGTTGGTCGAAACGTTGAGAATTTCTAAAGAAATAAATGTTTTATACATGTTATTTCGGATGATTTTATATTTTGACTTTATAATTGACCGTAAGACCGAACATATTTGCTGAAATCAGCTGCAATACTTCTTGAAAATTAAAACGGTCGAAGAAAGGAAAAACAGTTTTGGATCTACTGCATCTACAATTGTTTTGTATATTTTCTGACACAATCTCAAGAAGCCTTATAAAACATATTTTTTCGGGTCTGGAGGTCAGACCATGTTTACTATATGTTTTTGGGGTCGCTGATTCCGAATCCTGAGGATCCGGTCCTCTGCATCGTAAAACGCTTGCGTGCGCCTGCCATGAAGGCATCAAAGCCGTAATTCAGGGACTTAGTCGGATTACAGGCTCACTCCATTGCCCGCCGTCACCGCGAGGAGGTGCTGGATTTTTTTAGACTACGGATATAGATTCAGCGACCCCAATAACATATAGTAAACACAGCCTGACCTCCAGATCCGAAAAAATACTTTTTATGAGATTTTTTGAGGTTATGTCAGAACCCTGACGTGCTGTGGTTCATTAGACCTCGGATTCGGATTCAACGACTCCAAAAGCATATAGTAAACATTGTCTGGCCTCCAGAACCGAAGAAAGTTTTTTGTGTGGCTGTGTTATTTAAGAAATTTACATTTCAGATGCTATTGTATGGAAGGTAGCCTATTATTCGTCGGAATATTTCCTACAAATTCAAAACTCCAGCATTTTGTATTACAGTTCGTAACGTAATTAAGGCTCCTATAACTTTCAAACCAAGACATTCTTAAAGATTTTGTTTTCTTTTAACACTTCTACTTGTCCACTGAATTTCTTAAAAAATGAAGTTAGACTAATTCTTATCCGTAGGGGAACGATAGAATAATTCTTATTCGTAATGGGACGATAGTCGCTTTCTTAACGGTAACGGAACAATAGCCTAATATTCGTAGAACCCATCGATTAAAAATAGTTAGTATTTTACTAATAAATTAGCACAAGTTTTACTAATATCAATTAGTAAACATGGTTCAATATTATTTAGTAACTTCGCTTTACTAATTCATTGGTAACCTAGCGCGATCACTAACGAATTAGTGAACTGTAAGAATTTCGAGTCATTTCCTTATATGACATTCCGCGCCACTGAATGCCACGCTATTTGAGGTTATGCATTCTGTTATAGTTAATGAAATTATTTATACTACTATTATTCAGTAACTACAATGAACAAATATACCTACTATTATAATTACAATATATATTTTGATTTTTAGTTTACGTTAATCAAAACAAACTTTTATTTCCAATTTTGCAAGAAACCGTTTGAAATACGTAGGATGTTTTATATTACTAATGTCTTTTGTTTTAGTTATTATTAGATGGATCATTGTATTTTTCCAGCGTAAATCTCCAAATGCTTCGACGAGGCTGAAAAGCTCACCGCATAAGAGTTGGCGAATGAGTTGTGCTACTGCAGCGACACGGCCTACTAATTGCTTAGTTGAACTTAACTAATTTTATAAGTGGACCATTTCCATTAATCAAATTAGTAGTTTTCTACAAATCGTTGGTGACCGACTTCTCTCTAACTAAATTAGTAAAATTTCCCTATCATTTAGTGAAATTTCACTAATTCACATTTAGAGAGCAGTATGAGTTAAATACTTCCAGCTATTTGAGTCAGTGAAACTTTAATGATGCAAATAGCCAGAAGTACGTTACTGGTTTTGAGTTAAATTCAACAGAGGCAGTGAATTTTTACTGATTAAAATTTAGAGACAAGTATCAATCTGGCATGACAATGAGATAGAAAAGGATAGACGGGAGTAAGCGAAGGATATAGAAGTAGGGATTGAAAGGGATAGTATTAGAACTATATTGGCAGAGGTCAAAAAAGATAGACGAGGATATGTGAGGGATATGCAGGTATCGAGAAAGGGGAATATAAAGAGATAGGTGTAAATCTGTATTCAAAGTGAGATAGAAGAAGATAGAGGTGCATAGGCTCGGATTTAATAATTCCGAGAAGCGTTGCCGCGACGGTTTACGGCTGAGAGTGGAGTCCCTCGGGGTCAAGAGGGCATTCAATCAAGCGTGAAACGCTAGGTGCGTGGGATAAAGGCGCAGTGCAAGGTTACTCACGGGCATATATCGCGTAATATTAGGAAATGGTTCTCACGGCCCTGACTGTTTACGTTCGGAGGCCCTAGAAATAGCTTCAAGGCCAATTGCAGGCCAAGCCCGAATTATATTCAATCCAGGTTCCAGTGTATTGGAATAACCATTTTGAAATAATGAGACAAACGCTACATTGAACTTTGTGCTTTCAAAAAGTTTTCTGACATGTGATCTTTTTTATGTTGTAGGATGTTCATAAACTCTCTCCTTTATCACCTGAAGTCATCAGTAGACAGGCGACTATTAACATTGGTATGTACTATAAGCTGATTAATTCTAATTATATGCACGTTAATAAATACGTTTCAGGTTTTGTTTACTAGTTTGAACTTGATGTTGAAATTTGAATTTTTTTCTAATGACTTCGATCGGACGACTTTATTCACATCAATCAATCAGAGTTTAGGTATCAGTGGTTCCTAAATAAGTTTTTTTGCAGGATGATTTTGCACATTTTGAACAGGATACATGTGAGAATAGTATATTGTTGGCCAGGCTGTGTGTACTTTTGTATCTGGATGATGCCAAAATAGTGTATTCCGATAAAAAAGGCCAAACAGACGGTTTGCTCACTGAGAGTGCTACAGTGGTCAAAAACAGGGATTTACTGTTCATAATCTTTTATAGCAGGCCTGCCCAAATAGTCCTGGCGCCCTATGAAACAAGGCTCATTTCGCGAAGAAAATGCTATCTGAAATTTGAATTCCGATTTTTGTAGTATTAGCATGTGGAACAAACACCCATAATATGGATGTTAAAGATAGCAAAAAAACAGGTTTTTTGTTTATTGCTACGAACCTATATGTCGGACAGAACAAAAGTTTAGCTAAAAATGTAGGGTTCACAAATATCTACAAAATGACGGGTCGTACATTTTTTTAAGCTGAATTATTTTTGCAATAAGCAAGCAGCGAGTTTCAAACTCTCAGAAAATATGCCCCTTGCCTCTGTAACACCGGCACACAAAAAAAACACACTTTTCTTGATCTGCAGACGCGACACATATATTTCCATGTATTTTGACCCGCTGAGCACGAATCCGAGGTCCGTTTGACCCCAGCACATCTGGGTCAAGGGCATTTGAAGGTCAAACGGACCGAAAAGTCATTTTGTGAAGATAGCTACTATAATTCAGGTTTTTTGGGTCGCTGAATCCGAATCCGGGGTCCATTTGAACTTATCGGGTCAAGGTAAAGGTCATTTCAAGGTCAATTGCGTTCATTTTTCTAAAAACAAATTTCTGACTATAGATTCTGAAAGAACGGAAGATTTTACGTCCAGATATGTATGTTTGTATTTTTCTATGACGACCTCCAAGGTCATTTTAAGGTCATTTTATTTAAATATATAGGTGGTTCATATGGGTAAAATATAGCTACATGGGACTAGACTACTATACTAATATTTTGTGGGGGTCGTTAAATCTGAATCCGAGGCCCGCTTGACCCCAGGGTGCCAAGGTCAAGGTCAGATCTAGGTCATATCAAAGTTAGATCGGAAGAAAAAGGTGTAACTGTTGTGCCGGTGTAATTATTAGTTTCCATAAAAAATGATTTGTTGATAAAAAATGGATTATTTTTTAACGTAATTTCTACACGTTTGGCCGATAGGATATTAACTAGAGTGGGCCATTGTCCTCTATAGGAGGTTTCCTGTCAAATATGCTTAGGACGCAATCTGTGATGGCGAAGTGGGGGAAGACGCTGTCGCGTACGTATGGTTATCAGATAATAATTGAATTAATTTTTTTTCTTAAGTATTTTTTCAGCTGTAAATCCAAAAAAGAATAAGGTATATATTATAGTCAATCTAATAAAAAATACAATAATTGTAAAATTAGAGTAGATAACAACGGATTTGTAACCAGCACGGAAAGCTATTCTAAATTTAAAAAAAACATCTCTATACACCATTTGATTGCTGCAATATCAAAACTGTTTGCAATTTGAACATGTAAATTCAATTCCGACGCGAGCGCCATGAATGCAACAGCAATAGATTGCTACATTAAAAAGACGTATTGGTAGTTCTTAGCGTTAGAAAGACGTAGCGATTGTTTTTTATATTAAAAAGACGCGGCGATGGGTGTCTCTGGTCACGTTTCGAAGAAAGGCGTACGTCTAAATTGTAGAAATAAATAGACGTACCAACGTTGAAACATTTTAAAAGTAGATCTATGGTACCGTAGTTTGTAGGGAATTCCACCAGCCTGTCTGTAAGTTCCTCTTTATGTGAGTCCCAATGTTTATTCCTGGGGTTTGTGATCTTTAAAACCGCCGAGAATAAGATATATTTGTGGTCCGAGGGAGACTCCTCATCGGAGACTCTCCAACCCACTATCCTGCTCCTTAGTTCTTCCGAAAATAGAGTCAAATCGAGAACCTCACTCCTGTTTTTAATCTGGAATGTGGGAGTATCAGCACGATTTAGAATCTCCAGCTCAGTGCCCGCTAAGTATTCAATCAAGTATCTTCCTCTGGCGTTAATGCTTGTGCTCCCCCACACTGTATGGTGGGATTTTGCGTCACAGCCCAGCATCAGAGGAATCCTATTCTCCTAGCAGTGCCGAATTAGAGCCTCCACCTCGCTAGGAGGTGGGGCCCCCTCAACATCGCCAGGGAAATAAGCTGAGGCGATAAACACCTTTAGCTTTTCTCCATTTCTGCCCCTGAGTCTCACTTTAATAACGGTGAGGCCCTTGGAGGAACCAAAATCGCATCCATACCCTTGACGGCTATGTATGCTCCTCATGCTTTTTCACGTGGGCCCCTTATATATGGAGCTACACCCTCACAAGCCACCAATTATTTCCCTGTATAACTAGGGTTCTTAGATTAGGTAAAGCCCTCCCTGAACTACTGACACACGCCTGGTTAGAACCGCCGAGACGCCTTTGCATTGGTGAAAATTAATCTTGATCATGGAAATTCCCTTCTCGGCCATTGATAGACTAATTCGGGCGTCTCTTGACGCTTCTGGTCCCACTACAAAGCCCAGATGGATCAACCGGAAGGTGACCCTACCTGCCCCCAGATTCGGTCTGGCTTCCTGTCCGTTGGAATAAATCTTCCATGAATTGGTTCGTAGAGTGTGGTTCTGGAAGCTCAGGCGTCCAGAATGGTCGAGAGGTCCCCTTGATCTCCAGGTTTAGTGCCTCTTCTAGCCTAAACGCTAGAGTTCTCTCCAGCAGCCAGTCCCGCGACCAGCTGTCTACGGCCTTTACTACAATGTCCCCCGACCTGATGCAGGTATCGTTGAATCTGGGGGGCGCGCCCCTCGCGAGGTAACGCGTCAATCTCTAGAGATTTCCTCCCTCAGCCTGTCCGACTCCTTGGGAGTTCAACAGGCTTCAGGATAACCCGACGCAACGACAACTTTCACCAAGGCTTTTTTTAGCCATCTGCGCCCTATGTTCCAAGAGCCTTTTGCCGCTTCGACTACCTATTCGGGAGAGTGTTTTTGGAGTCCTTCCTCCTCTTGCTCGTAGAACAAGCCTGAGGAATTTCTCCAGATGATGTTTCTGCAGTCATGGCTCCCTGTGAGGTGCCTTGGCTGATGTCTTGGAAGTCTGCACCACTCCTGGTAGGCCGACACCTGAAGAGCCAGGGAAATAATGAACATCCCCCGCAGAGCCCCGCTTGCGGGGGCGAGTCTACATACTATGGGATTTGACCTGGTGTCCCAAAGTCTTCGTTAAGACACCTCCTTTGTGACTCCGGCGTGTCCGCCTCGACTGAGGGGGGCACGCAGGGGTGTTCAAGGATTTGTTAACCGTGGGGCCATTGAGCCGTTGATACGGTGATCACTCCTTAGTTTAGGTCCCACAGGCTAGAGTTCGTCAGTGCCCCAGAGCAGGTACACCTCGCGATGCAGTCCCTCTGGTTCACCTATTCCAGATTTATAGTCCGATGAGACCCGTAAGCCCTGCCACCAGCTAAAATGTCCCGCTATCTCCAGGGAGAGTAATTATGAGAAACATATTAATATAAATTGTTAGGCAAACAAAGATGAAAACTAGCGCATTCTTTTTTTTAGTGTTGACCAATGTTTCAGATTTTATTCGATGTCCTTTGTTTGTGTTTTCTGAGCAAAAATAAATCAAAAACCGACAGCAATTAAGGGTTTGGATCGAGAAACTCGACCTGCGTTCGAGATTGGGTGAAAGTATTGTCCAAACGTGTCATCGGACGGAAGTCTTAAGTCACAAACTTAATTATATTCAAATATAGGCTTGTAGAAAATGGCAAGACGGAACTTTGTTCTATTTGCTGTTTTTTTTCAACGGATAATTCTTTGTAATAATAAGCATGAAAAAATGATAAAAAAATGCACCAAATTCAACTACTTTTTAAGAAACAAATTATCGTAAGTTGGGCAAATATTATTGGAATTAATTGTTTAAGACTTTGATTCACGCACGAAATATACCTAAGTGATGTCTAAAATTTGAAGAAAAGTTTGAAAATCGTCTATTGTTTAATAATATTTAATTGCAAATTGAGACAGATCGGTAACTCGTTTTTTTCAGTTTTGCCGACAAAAAGTATCGATGGAGCTTTAAAGTTGAATTTCCGCCACTTTTTAATGAATCGATTTGAAAATTTCCAAAAAGCTCGAAACTTTTTGTCGGCGAAACTGGAAAAACGGGATTACCGATCTATCTAAATTTGCAATTGAATATTATTAAACGATAGGCGATTTCAGTTTTTTCTATAGTTTGTAGGCATCGATAGGGTATATTTCGTGTGTAAATCGAAGTTTCAAACCATTGAAATAATATTTGCCCTACCTACGATGATTTATTTCTAAAAAATTAATTGAATTCAGGGACATTTTTGTCAATTTTTCAAAAATACTCTTCCGACGGAAAAACAGAAAATATAAAAAAGTTCCGTCTCGTCATCCTCTACAAATTCATATTTAAAAAATATCAATTAGGTTACTTTTAAGATTCCGGTCCACTGAAACGATTGCACACAAAAATCCAGGGTATCAAAATTTTCAAACGGTTGACAACTGCATTGTATAACAAATGAAAACTACCCATTATGCAACATTTTATTTGTCAATGGAAAGACTCAATAAGATATCGTGTTCCTGTAATGTGTGATGTTTTCTCCATGTTTTCTCGCCTAATTATAATATTACATAAAGAATTAATACGCAAGGTTTAATTATCATTTACGCAATCAATAAATAATGAAAATAAATTTAATAAATCTCTTATGTTTAAATTTGATTTTCTGGAATATTATAAATATAATACAAAGCATTATACATATTATAATTATTATAAATTTAATATAAATTTATTATAACTTTACTATATAATTCATTTGAAAGAAAATCAATCGTTGTTATGAATACAGTTCGTATATTAAGATTTCAATCACCTTCAATAATTATTGTTTATTATCTTGAATATTTAGTAGTGTACATCTAATTATTACTTGAGCATTCATGCAATTATCTATTGTAATTTCATAAATTTTTTAATTCCAAAATAAGTATTTTCTGAATGTAATTTT
Source organism: Andricus quercusramuli (assembly GCA_932178445.1). Lineage (NCBI taxonomy): Eukaryota > Metazoa > Arthropoda > Insecta > Hymenoptera > Cynipidae > Andricus > Andricus quercusramuli. The sequence goes on from CAKNXH010056518.1 coordinate 45,091, forward strand.
TGTTGAAGTCCAAACCGTGATTCTGTCTAGTATAAACTAGCTAAAATCTGGAAAGTCTTCATATATTCAAATCCGTAACGAACTCCTAGATAGCGCCAAGACTAGGTCTAGACAGCAGAAAGGTTTGAATCAAATATGTGGAAAAACTAGACTGCGCCAGTGTAGCGCCAGGCTAGTTTTGCGTGAATAGACAGGCCCGAGAAAAACTGTACTGGCTTTAGCATGATTATATCGAATCAGAAGTGAATTATATACTTTGTCAAATTATGCTACACGCGGAAATTGAAAATATCGGAATCGTTTCCTTTAGAGAAACATATTATACTGTATAGAAAATTGATAAACTAAGTATTCAACTTCAAAAAATCCATCAAATCAAAATCCGTACTTTTTGTATCACAGAAAAAACAAAATGTAATCTTTACAGCGATTTTAGAGTAATTTTTACCTGCAACAAAAATTAACTTCACGTGTTAAGATTCACCCACCACATGGGAAATGGTTGCCATGTCAACTCTATTAGATATTGTTTTATTTCGATGCGAAAAAATTCAACTTTATGTACTTGAAAATTAACCTTAACAAAAATTCACTTCTGTTTTTTCTGTGATGTATTTGGATGTATAAACAGAAAAAACAAAGTGTAATCTTTACAGCGATTTGAGAGTAATCTTCACCTGCAACCAAAATTAACTTCACGTGTTAAGATTTACCCACCACATGAGAAATGGTTACGATGTCAATTCTATCAAATATTTTTTTATTTCGATGCGAAAAAATTCTATTTTATCTACATATGAATTACGCAAAAGTTTGATTTTTCTAAAGTAAAAAAAAAGTTGTATTCGCTCAAAGTATCTTACACGCGCACTTTGTTCATAAAAATCAATAATATTGTGCAGGCTATCTCGTGAATGACATGAAATAAATGCGCTAGTTTTCATCTTTGTTTGCCTGCCCTTCCTCGACATGTGTTTGTTCTTTTTGCATTCGCAAACGTTCGCACCCCAGACGGAAGACGATCGCGTTTTTCGCGCGTTCACTTCAACCTACGCTGCCTTGCTCATTTTTCGCTTAAAAAATCTGAAACTTTCCAAAAAAACATCTTTCGACCCTTATGAAGAACTTCTTCGCGGAAAGTGCTTTGAACTCAAAAATTTCCTCAATACTTTTTTCCGCCGAATGTGAAAAAGCATGGTATTAAATACCTATTGACAAACATGGACATATTGTTAAACAATCAACTTTTTCATACACGAGTCGAATTCCCGACCCTTATGAAGAACTTCTTCGCGGAAAGTGCTTTGAACTCAAAAATTTCCTCGATACTTTTTTCCGCCGAATGTGAAAAAGCATGGTATTAAAAACCTATTGACAAACATGGACATATTGTTAAACCATCAACTTTTTCATACACGAGTCGAATTCCGTAGGCACCGGCAGAGTATAATACGCTTAGGGTTCAAATTTCAAGTCTTTTTGTTGAAATGAAAGGAAGTTACGGCGAGTTTATTTTAAAGAACGCATTAAATTCAGCTCGTCGAAATTTGCAGTTTATATTTTATTTTTCACAAAGTTGAAATCGCACAAAAAAAAATTATACACAAAAATTATGCAAAAAAATTATGCTCTCCATTGAGCTCTATAGGCTAATATTTTTTTTAGAAGTTTTCTTTAAATTTGAGTTTCATATAATATTTCGCGTCACTTTATCTCGAATGAGAGGCAAGGAATACGAAGCCAAGCGTACCGTCGGTTATTGCATTCGGACCCTCAATTGTTACGTCTTTTTTAAGCTAAAAACTGTCCATACGTCTTTTTAATACAGAAATGTGTTGCTACTTCTATCTAACTATTTCATTCGTGCGTTACGTCTTTTCTATCAAGGTTTTTTGTTCGTCTGTTCTTTGTATGCTCCAAATGATGGCATAGTCTTATATACACCCATCGCTATGTCAATTGGTTTGCTCATGAAACTGAATAGGTTAAAAATTGTTTATAACTTTATAAATTGTGTACGAATTTTTAAGTAACACAGTTTTTCGTTACTAATACCATTCTAATGATAAATTGCAACGATTTTAAGACAAAATAATATATTTTGTACAAAAAACTGATATACTGTACAATCTCTTTGTACAAATTGTTTATAGCAATTAAGACGTACATTCAATTGATTATTTATGTTTCTTAAGTATATGAGTAATAAATCTAGTCAATAGCGAATTTATTTCATAAATTTTCTTTTAGGTAAAAAGTTATATTCTTAAAATTGCTGCTAATTTCCTCACTATATTTGTTTATATATTATGCACGCAAAATTAAATTGAAAAATCGCAGAGTTTGTGGACTTAAAAATTTTATTTCATAGAATTTAAAAAAAAATCATTCAGAATCCTTGAAACAAAAGAGCCTGTAGAGGATTATGAACAGTATTGGGAACCGGACTTATGGCGCTGCGTTCGCAAGATCGCGGAGGCAATCGGGATGTTTTGAATATCAACATAGTGTTATGTGTGAACAAAACCTTCAATAATTTAAAAAATGAAGCTCTCTCTTGCTGAAATTTGTGTTTTCGCGAATTCTTCGCCAACGAAGAGAAATTTTATTGGAAGCGAACGTGTTTTAAATGCTGGACATATTATTTATTGTGGGAAAAAGTCGGTGACCGATTCGTTTGCTCTTGTAGCATATTGTATGCAAACCTCGAGTTTAAAAAACAATCCTCACGAAATAAAAGGTGAAATGGCTTTAAATAGAAAAATATTAAAAATGGAATGCAGTTGCAAATCTGGTCTAAAGTGGACAGTTCCTTATTTCAATACGACGCGGGTTTGTTTACGTACATATTATAATATAAAGGATATTGAATTATTATTTCGTTTATCTTCAGAATATACATTATAAGATTTAATTGCAAATTAGAAGTTACATAACTAATAGGTTGAAATTAAATCGTAAATAAATCTTTCAGAATTTGAGGTTAGCTGTCAAGTAAAAAGATAGGATTTCTTACATGCACATTGTGAATTGCTTTTTAATGAACATCCCGATAGAAAGGCTGGTATGACAAAGCATGGAGAATTTTGAATAATTAAACATGCCGTTTCTGTCCTTTGCTTTTGAATCCTTGATTAGGTAGGAAAAATAACAAAATTCCAATCCCTCTCAAAGCATATCGGAGCTTCCAAACGTAACGTCAAATAAATTATAATTACAATTTTCGATTGAAGCTTTAGAAGGCGCTCCGAAGGCCTAAAATGTTCAAAATATAGTGGGGTTGTGTTAAAAAATATCACTGTTTTCAAATTTTATCAATTACAAAAATATAAAGTCATGATAAACTTTTTTTAAAATTATTATTCACCACAGCCATCTCTGTGGAAATCAATCCTGACAACGTAAAAGTACGGCGAATATTTTCTAATACTTTTCAATGCAAGCCTTCTCACCGATAGGGAACATATATGTCTTTGAATTAACTTCGAAAATAAGTAAGAAAGTTGAGGTTTGGGGTTTTTGGGGTTATGGCATTTTGAGGTTATGGGGTTAAGGGCGTATGGTTTTGAGGGGGTAAGGGGTTATGGAGTTATTGGGATATTGAGTGGTCAATGGATAGAGGATTTATTGGGGGTTTGGGCCTATTTTTTAAGGTTATGTAAAATCCTGACGTGATGGGGTTGAATGGACCCCAAATTTGGATTCAGCGACCCCGAAAACATACGATAGACATATTCAGACTCCAGGGGTAATTTTTTTGATTTTTTTTTTGTGTGGAGCTGTGTAAACGTCGTTTTCACACAAGAATTTGTCATTTCTTTAAATCGGTTGACTCATGTTCACATAGTCGCACAGATAGTCGTAAATATTTTCTCACATTTTGGAACAAGATTCATTGGCCTCTCTCAACTCTTAGTAGCTCTTGATTCAAAACGCATTCCACTTTCAATATTCATTTTGAAAAACACTAGAATTACGCCAAATAATACAGAAAATCGGATTATTTTTAAATATATGTTTTATCCGGGCATCTATAACGTGTTTACTAGTAGAAAGCAGCTCCCTGGCACTAAAAACTAAAAATGGGCACACATTTGACTGCCCTGCGCGTTAGTACTTAAATTGCCCGAGCGTAGCGCTGATTACCTATAGGGCCGACTTTCTTGAAAATACATGGCAAAATTCTCAACATTCGAAGTTTTTTTATATTTTCTGGTAGTTTATTAGTCCTTTTTTCGTTTTTTTTGCCGAAAATGATCAGTGATGAATTATTAATTATTTTTAATCGATAAGTGACGAGTTTTAAAGTATATTTAAATAATTATAAATTGTTTAAGCAATTTTTTTCCCCCGTAAATCGTCAAAAATTTGTATGCTCCGGAATAAATCGTACGAAGTTGATGAATTTCAAGAGTAGTAGTTCTTGTTTAACTTATTTGGTAATTATTTAAGCAATTTTCATTTGTTTAAACAAATTTTTCTCCCAAAAATCGTAAAAAGTTATTATTTTCTGAAAATAATGACACAATTAACGAGTGTTGAAAGCAATACATTTTTTAAGGATGTTTGGTAATTATTTAAACAATTTTGATTTGTTTAAACAATTTTTTCCCCCTGTAAAGCGTAAAAAATTATTACTTTCTGGAATTAATGACACAATTAAAGGAATTTAAGAGTAATATCTTTTTCTACAGAATATTTAGCAATTTTTAAAATAATTTTTATTTGTTTGAACAATTTTTGTTTGTTTAAAAATGTTTGTTGATGCTCATTACCCGAAATTCATTTGAAAAATTATTAATTTTAACGAATATGATCTGAAAAAATAACTACTCATAACAGACTGCAAAATCTTAAGCAAAAAAATATTATTCTTAAAATTCGTTAATTGTGTCATTAATTGCTAAAAAGAATACATTTTCTCGATTTTTAGAGAAAAAAAATTTTAAACAAACAAAAATTATTCAAACAAATAGAAATTATTTTAAAACTTGCTAAATATTCTGTAGAAAAAAAATATTACTCTTAAATTCCTTCAATTGTGTTATTAATTCCAGAAAGTAATAATTTATTTGTCACGCTTTACAGGGGGTAAAAAATGTTTAAACAAATCAAAATTGTTTTAATAATTACCAAACATCCTTCAAAAATGCATTGCTTTCAACATTCTCTAATTGTGTCATCATTTTCAGAAATTAATAACTTTTTACGATTTTAGGGAGAAAAAATTGTTTAAACAAATGAAAATTGTTAAAATAATTACCAAATAAGTTAAACAAGAACTACTACTCTTGACATTCATCAACTTTGTACGATTTATTTCGAAAGATAATAACTTTTCACGATTTACAGGGGAAAAAATTGTTTAAACAAATACTAATTGTTTAAACAATTTACAATGATTTAAAATATACTTTAAAACTAGTCACTTATCGATTAAAAATAATTCATGTTGAAATTTTTTTTAAAAATACCGTCTTTAGCATGAATTTGATAGAAAACTGCTATTTTGCATTTTTTGGGGCATTTTCCGGGCACAATTAAAGGGGTTCAGGTATGTCAAAATCAAAAGCTATTGGGTGGAAATTATTCCTTAAATACTCCTCAAGAGGTGGCAATACTTTACTTGACAAAAAATGTATAACAAGTACTTCTTTTTACATTTTTTTGAAAATTGAGCTTTTCCCATTTAAAACCCCATGTTAATTTCAAAAGCCCGGGTTAACGTTAAAGTTGAAAACAACAAAAAATTACGGAATTTCCTTTTCCGGAAAACGAACAAAATGGGGGGGTTTTATCACCAAAAATCGAAAGTCGAATTTTTGGACCAATGTATATATTGCTTTTTTTTATTATGTACTTTGAAATAAAAATTCCGCCAGAGCTTAAACATGAATTCGTGGCATAAAATTAATAGTTTTTAAACAAATAATAATTTAAAGAACTAGATAATAAGCTCCAAAAAATATATTTTCTATTTAAAATTTGTAAAATTTCAAAAAATAATGCAAATAATTTGTATATGAGTATCAATAATTCATCATATTCTCTTGGCACACTATTTTATATTGGCAATTATTTAAATTTGAGAACGCGCTATACTTATTTGTGGTGAAAATATTTTTTTATTATAGCTGATCAAAAAAAAAGAAAGCTCTAAGCCAAAGAAAATGTCAAAGTTTTATTCTACGTAAGATTACAGAATTACAGCATACATTTTGAAAATTTAACTAATTTGAAGAATTTAACTAATCTAAAGAAAATATAAACGTTTTTTTGTACATAAAATTACATATTATTACTGTTGTGTTTTACAGAAAGTTATAATTTTTTGAAATGCTTGTTGCATTCATTTTATTTATTGAAATTTTATATTACATATAAGATTCATAAGAATTATACTTTTTTAATTTAAAAATTGCCTTTTTAATAATCTCATATACATACCTTTTGATTATTGCCATTTTTATAATTCAAAATAATTTGTTAAGTTACTTTATACTGTTTTAAAATAAAATGTTTTAATATTAAATTAGGTACATGAATTTTTACGACGCAAAAAACCTTTTTATTTTAATTTAAAATCGTGACACTAAAGTTCCTAAATTAATTAATTATTTAATTAATAACAATTTCATTGTTATTACTTTGTTTAAATTTATTATATTAAATGTATTATCTTTGAAAATTATTTCGTATTGGTTTCACACATTTAATCACTCAGAAACTTAACATATTTCACTTTTTTCGTTATGTATTTTATACTAGTATATTCCAAAAACATTTAGCTTCTTTTTTGCATTAAAAAAACACGAAAAAGCGGTTCAGATTTTAAAAAAACATAAATATTTGCATTTTTGCCATGTATTTTGAAGTGAGTCGGCCCTATAGGTAATCAGCGCCACGATTTCGCCTGGTGGCCGTGATCCACCTTTCAGCCAACTTTTATAATACAGGCCTCCATGAAAGTGCCAGGGGGCTGGTAGAAAGTATCCCGACGTGACAACTTCGAAATTTCATCACCAGGTGGTGCATTCGACCTGAGCGGTTCCCAATATTCCGGGTTTTGACCACTGCACCCGTGAGGCCTCGTGTATCGAATAATATTTTTCCTTACAAGTTACATTGCAGAAACCTGCAATTGCCTATCGGTTACACACATAGAATATAACCTCACTAATCAAACTCGATATTAACATAATAATCGTTCACGACTTTAGATCGCTGTAGTAGTAAAACTTGTGTGCAAAATGATTTAGTAACCGCTGAGAGCATTTTGCTCATCGGTGAAAACATTTTGCTCACCGATGTTGGGGTTTTTGCTCATCGCCTTCACGCACAGTGCGGAATTGGTTATTTTCGATGTCCATAAACGGTGGGCAAATGATGTTTTTGCTTATGTGCATAAAGAGAAAGAAATTATGGTTTAAAAATGTTCTGTAAGTGAATATAAGGAATCTTTTTCGTTTTTCCACTCCCTCTACCTCTACGTAACTTTCGACAGAGGTGTTAACATTTTGAAAGATTTTTGGTTCATCACCATACCTATCGAGAATAAGGATGAGCAAAGGCTCAAAATGTAGTACTGAATGAGCTCTTTCGAAAGCACTACGGTTACCTGACCCCACCCTGGGTGCAACCTTTGGCCAACCTTTTCAAAATAAAGTTTATGCCTTCCCCTAACTAACTGAGTACGGTTGCGACCTATTATCCTGGAGGAAATAACGTGCCACCCACTGAATATCGCACAAGGGCCTGGGGGGGGGGGGGGGGAAAGCATGTAACAGTTTAATAGCTCCTACAACAATGCTATGTCAACATAGCATTTTTATAGGAGCTATGGAGAGGGAAAGAAAATCATAAAAAGAGGTTTTAACTGAAAACGGCTTAGCCGATTTCAATGAACAAAATATGTGTTATGAGGGCTATTAAAAAAATGCAATATTTTTTTCTATTTCCGAACACGGAGAGAAAAATGTAGGCATTAGCGCGTGAACATTTGCCACGCATTAATTCTAAAAGTGCGAGCAAAATTTTCAAGAGCCTCCACGGACTTTCTCGGTGAGTCTCCTTGCGAACATTTAGTGGTGCGAACGAGTCAACAGGCAGAAGACGTGGTCTAAAAGCAAATCGCAAGGAGACTCACCGAGAAAGTCCGTGGAAGCTCTTGGAAATAAAACAAGAGACGCCTGCGATATGCGCCTGTTGAATAGTCCATGCGTTAGCGCCTTGAACTCTCTTGCGCTAAACCCCGGATTTTTTTCTCCGTTAAGAAATTCGGGAAGGGAAAATGTTGTATTTTTCAAAACATTTTGTAATGTTATTTTGTTAGAGATACATCTAAAATTATATTTTCCAAAAAATATTTGAACTGCCTACTTGAACATTTAGTTTTACAACATTTTTCGTAGTGGTGCTTCTACGTAATAAAAATGTTGAAAATACATTTAAAAAATTAGGCTCATTTTTTGGTCAGAAAATGTGTGTATTCTTATGGAAAATTTACGCATTACATTGTCTAAAATTTGTTTCATAATATTAAATTTGCTTAAAAAATTATAATTTATAACTAGTATTTTCAGGCTGATTTTTTTGTCGGAAATTTTAGGTGATTCTTCTGGAAAATTGTCCCATTAGATTTGACAACATGAATAAAATATCAGTTCAGCAGACTTGGAGTTTCCAAACCTGAGTTTATACTTTATTCGACCGTAGTATAAATAACGAAGTTATTCCATGTAAAACCTTATTTCGGTTACACGGTCAATTAAAAATAAAAACAGTTTCAGAGTGTTAATAAATATTTTAATAGTCAGTTTTTACAAAACCAGCGTACGTTTCCCCCACGCGTCGGCTCTTATTCAAGATACCTAGCCTAAGTCAAATTTGAAATATTAAAAAGAAATTATGATAGATTTGATGCTTTCACGATGATTCATTATAATAAATTTAAAATTTAAAGCTTTTACGGATTTCAATCGTGTGCGAAATTATGAATCTTGCCGACGTTTCGTGAACACTGCAGTTCACTTCTAAAGTTTCAGGTTATGTTGTTCTTATATATGTATTCTCTACGATGCCTGTGACTGGCCAGAGCGCCCGATGGTAGCGACTGATCGAACTAAAACATTTCACGCAATCAGCACTAGCTGAGCATCATTTCGATCAGGACATAGCATTTTATTTGACAAAACAACGTCATCGCAAAAACGTGCAATATTTTTCCAAAAAAACATGAAGAAGCAATCGAAATCTTAAAACGCCTTAATAACGTCAATAGGGACAATGGATATAATACCAATCCGATTCGCCTTTCCGTCCTCCCGGGTTTAAAAAAAATACTTGATTGGCCAATCAAGTTCGACCAGTCCCCACCATGGGGCGTCGGCAATATTCATAGTTTCGCACACGATTGAAACCAGAAAAAGCTTTGAATTTTAAATTTAATATAAAAAGAAATTGGTCGAGAATTTTAATAAGATTTAGGAAAGTATAATTTCTTACCTGTAGTAGCATGGAAACAATTATGAAAATATTTAATATCGTTGAATTTTTTTGGAGTCGTTTACAGTTTAGGAAACACAGTCATTTGGTATTCCAAAGGAGGAGAGGTATCAATACCTTAAAAGGGAACTGCAACGTCTATATCGAAAATATTCGGTTAAAGTAATTGTCCTTGTGATCGGTGATCTCGTAGTTGCGAAACTATCACTGGTTTGTAACTTTAAAGCCATACCTGCGTGCCAAAAATATGTCAAGGCACTTGTGAGATGTATGCAGAAAGCTGTCATCCTTGGGTCGCTTCGTGCCCTCAAAACACACGAGTCATTTGGTATTCCAATGAGTACTCACCTTTCTTAATATACACGTAAAACTGACATTATTTATAATCAGTGGAGCATATGTTCGTCCTTTCAAAATAAGTCACCACAATACTTGAATATGGAGTTAAATTTAAAATATTGAAGCTTCTTCAATTTGTATGTGGTTTCAATTAATAATTTTTTTGTTTGCATTAACAAATTTATTTTTTACATAACAGTTTTAATTAATATAAAAGAATGTGTTTCCTAACCTGTGAACGACCCGTGTGGAAAAGTCTACTGGGGCCAGACTGGGTCCCAGCCAAATTGCCCAAGTTCCAGTTGGGTCCCAACTGGGAACCCCAGTCTCGCCCAGGTGGGCTGTTCTCTGGGTTGTAACGCTCAGACCAACTAATGCCCAGATTGGGGTAACCAGCTGGGCCCCAGCTGGGAAATACTTTTTACGCCCAATTAGTAAAAGAAGCGTTTTATTTTAAAAAATTGACTCTTTGATTGCAGAGGTAGAATTCGAAAAATTCGTTTGAGGCAAAAAGTATTAGGATTAGATAGTTGTTTACTCTGGCAGAAACACTTCAATTGAAAAAAGATAAGTCGTCTCATAACAAAATTGAATTCTAGTATTTATTGAGTATATAATGAGGCTATGTAATTTTGAGGTTAGAATGCGAGTAGTTCAGCATTGACAACATTTTTAGCTTTATTAAATATGCAACGTCACATATAGAAATAATAGGTATTTTTGAACTAGATAATTAATCATTTTTGAAATCTAAGAGTCAATGCTATGATTTTCGTAACTTACCATGCTCATCACTATCGTCACTCGAGTCTTTTTCAATGTCTTCAAATTTACTCCTTATTATAACTCCACTGATCGCTCGATGTTTTCTCACACGTAAACGTAATTTATTATTCGCACACCTTTTTCACTTAATTCACCCATTGTCTGTAAAAACTAAATTTACTAATAGTAACTGACAGCGACTGAGAATTCCATATGGGACCCGACTTGTTTTCTACGGCGGCGCACACCATATGGGAGCAACGTGGGTATACCCGGTATAAGTCCAAACAGGACGTAAACACTCTTTGGTTTTATTGGCTCAAATTTTCATAATTGAGAAATCGGAATAACTAAAAAATGTATAATATTAGTGGGAGATTGCCTTCCGCCTGTAGTATAATTAATATAACTCGCTTTAATTAATTAAACTTTCTACCCGGGACGCCCAGCTGGGACCCAGTTGGCGCCCACCTATTAACTGGGCTTGATTGGGCAGATTTCCACACGGGGACCCGAAAAAATCTACGTTAATCAAATTCGAAGATATTAAATGTTTCCTTCATTATTTTCATACTACTACAGGTAAAAACTTATACTTTATTCAATATTATTAAGCTTCTCGACCAACTCATTTTGATGTTTTAAGTTTGACTTAGGTTATGTATCTGACGGCAGAGAATGAATTCCCCTACACCTGTTAAAATGTTTCCCATCAATTAATCCACTAACCGAACCTTCTGCATGACCATTTTTGCGGTAGCCAAATCATAAGTGACAATGATTTCTCTTTGTCCACATTCACCTGCAATTTTTCCAGCATTTACCATTGTCTCATAGACTACCGTATCTGGGATTGGTGACTGATTTATTTGAGGCAAATAATCAATTGTTTCGACTTCACTGTTGTCTACGTTAATTTAGAAATTAAATCCTATCCACACGGTGGTCAGGAAGGACGAATAGGGATCACAAAAATGGCAGTAAAATCGATTTGCGTGATGATATTTGGGCACGAATATACATCAAAAATCCGTTCGAATTGAAATCCTAGCTGATCCTGTTTTCGAGATATCGTCAAATTACGTATTTCAGCTATTTCATCAATGGAACGTAATGAGCTGTACCTTAAGTATTCATTTGAATGCATATATAATTATTATTTTTATACTGCGTATGTGTAAAATAGATAAATATATGTATGTTTAACATAAAAAGTTTTTATTATGGATATTTTTTTCATAGGGTGCGTATTATATATATATATATATATATATATATATATATATATATATACATACAGAGCTGCAACGACTGTACCCAAAATATTCGGTACGAGTAATTGTCCTTGTGATAGGTGCTCTCGGAGGTGCTAAATTATCACTGGTTCGTAACCTTAAAGCCATACCCGCATGCCAAAAATATGCCAAGGCACTTGCGAGATGGATGCAGAAAGCTGTCATCCTTGGGTCGCTTCGTGTCTTCAAGACACACGAGGGTTTCGCCCGCCTGTCGTTGTGATTTCGTCGTTCCCTGTGACCACCCATCTCACGGATGTGAGACGTGGCCATAGGTGTATTTTACCGCGGTTCTACTGGGGGCTATTGACATTTTCTTTTTAGATGGCAGTTGCTCTTAGTGGTACCCTGCGGTGGTTGTTTAACTTTTTTTAAAATTATATATACACACATTCATTTTTGGTATCATAGTTACGTATTTCTTTCTACCAGACAGGGTTTTATATACAAAAGTGCCATGAAACTAAACTAAACCATACGTGTAATATATGTTCATATATATGATTTGCGCTCTCCTTTCCAAGGCGCAATCTCAATAAAATAAATCAAATTAAAATCTCAACATCCATAACTCTCTCTCTCTCTCCCTCTCATTTAAATGCTTACTTAAGGTACAGCTCATTACGTTCCATTGATGAAATAGCTAAAGTACGTAATTTGACGATATCTCGGAAACAGGATCTGCTAGGATTTCAATTCGAACGGATTTTGAATTTATATTCGTGCCCGAATATCATCCCGCAAACCGTTTTCATTGCCATGTTTGTAATACCTACTCGTCCTTCCTGACCATCGTGTCCACATAGGAGTGGAAGGTATAAGTGACAAAGAGTGCCCATCCCAGGTGCGAATTGACCGTTGGCCCACGGTCGGGCCAACCGTCGGACGGTCGGTCCAACTTTGTGCGCCACTGGTCGGGCCAACCAGCTAAATGATAACGGTCAACCGCCTTTGGATTCTCAAAGTCGGCCCGATATTTGGTCCCATATATGGGCCATCTTTTAAGATGATGTCGGCCCAACCCTGGACAACAATGTGGGGCCGACTTTGATTTTGAAGGTTCGTACTACACAGGTGGAAATACACAAAATAGGTATTCAAAAAATAAATAGTAATTGATTGCGAGTATTTTGACTATAAATGTTAATGGTCCTGCTTAGATTGAATACATATATTACATTTTTTTAAATTATATTACAAATAAAATTTCTAACCCTACGGGAATTCGAACCTACACCTGTACCTGAATCTATCGCCTAGCAGTCGGGAGTCTTACCCATTACTCTATACCTGGAGAATTGAAAGTCAATGAAAAAACCATCCTCATAAGCTACAGCTCAAAGTAGTTAAAAAACAATTTGTTAAATGTTTTTTCTCATTAATTTTTGTATTATTATGCAACATATATAATATGGATATAAATTATATAATATTTTAATAAATAATTCAAATTAATGTTATTTCGACGGTCGGGCCATCTATTGTCCAGAGTCGGACTGAACGTACTTTAACGGTTTTTTTTAAACAATGAACCAGCGTTTATCCGACGGTCGGCCCATATTTGGGCCACGGTTTGACCGACCGTCGGGTGCAACATGGTGACTTGTACAAGCCAATGTTATGCCGACGGTCGGGCCATCT